>PVJI01004392.1:37862-109132 GCA_004026765.1 Micronycteris hirsuta | reverse complement strand
TGATAGACAGTTTATTCATACAGAATCGTCTGTTTTTATTTTGCTTTAAAAATATTATATCACAGTTATATTTTATAGGAAAGTGCCAGGATATTATTTTCTTTAACAAATTAAGTATTCAAACACTGCTTAGAGCAGCCAAAAATTAAATGGCACAAAAGTACAGTAATTTCTTTCTGCTGTCATGTGCTGACAAAAACACTGGAATGGAAATCCTAGGACTCAGTTTTGAGTATTGATTGTTAATTACCAGCAAGATAGCTTTACAAGTACCTCATTCCCAAATTTCTCAGTATGTGCATTGTGTAATATCATTTGTCTTCCTAACTGGCAATGTAGTTAGGGCCATGAGATGGCCCGTGGAAGGTTTAAATTTACATTGCAAAGCATCACAGAAATGTAAGTAAGTAGTATCCTTACTAATAACTTCCATGCACCGTCTCCCTACTGTATGTGTGCCCTTCCAAGCAGAACACTGATGGAAGGGGGCATAGAACTTTCTGTGTTCTTGAATCCTTTCCCTAAGCTCTTAGTGGAGAAGCCTAAAAGGCTGAAATGAGAAGAGTAAGTGAAGCATGAGCAAATGAAGGATAACAAATGAGTCTTCAAAATAAACCACCATGGGCATCGTTGCTCAGGAAAGTTAACTAGTTCGGAAGTTTAAATTGCCTCTGTGACAGCATTTACTGCTGCTGGTGGCTGATGAAGTTAAGTGGGCATCCCAACACACATGTTCAAGTTTGTTGGCTAGACCAAGAGAGGAATTACGTTCCTGGTTTGACAGTATGTCTTTTTCTTAGCAGTAAATTCAACCCAAATAACAAACTACAGGCAGAAAATGATCATAGACTGTGCCTTGGGTAATAACACTGGGCAGAGAACTTTATTGCCCAATAAACATTTGTCCCAGTTGTATCATAAAGCATATAGGAAAGAGCAAAAATTCCCCCTAAATTGCCCGTTTCCCACAATTGTTTCTATTTTTTAACTTTGAAAGTGGTGAAGTTTTATATTACTTACTCTTTGTGTCTAGTTCCATAGCAAACGCAAACATGTCATGCTGATGCCCAAATGAATTCACTCCCCCAGAACATTCAATGTTGGGAAAGAGAGAGGAAGCAGCCCAGCATTTCTTGAGCACCAACTGTATATCCAGCCCTATGGGAGCTGACGCATGTTAGAAGTGAGGGCAAGTCAAGCTAATTTGGATTTGGACACTGGTTGCATAAGCTGTGTGACTTTGGGCCATGTGTTTACTCTTGCGGTACCTCAGTCATTTGTTTTTCTTCATTAAACAATCTGCCTTACAAGCTTCGGGAGAGTTGGTACATGTACAGCACTTACTGCCCTTCTGTCACAGAGTATCCTAAAGAACTCTGTAAATGAGGTACCTTTCTCCTCCATTTTATAGGAAACAAATGTGAAACTGAGAAAAGTTTAAAAAACATGCCCAAGTGAGGAATACGGCAAGATTTGAATGAGGGTTTGTCTGGCTTCCGTATCTTAGCTCCTTCCACTCTGTTATTGAATTATGAAATAACAAATTATATTTAAATATGCAATGTTAATATACTATATATGCTATATGCCATAAATATTACATAATACATATGTTACATATTTATTCTGGCCCTTTCCATATTCTCTTTATGCTAAAATACTAACTTGCTTATGCCTTCCTTAAGACTAAAATTTTAAATTTGAAGTTAAATGGTAATTTATCTCTCATTCACATTTCTTTCTTTGTGAGAAAAACTCAGACAACTTTTACTCTGTGAGAAAGGGTGAAAAGTTCATCAACTCCAAATTTGGTTTATGTGTTCAGATCTTATATGGATTACTGTATTATATGAATTGAAAAGTGAATATTTGAAAGAAAATTGCAAATAAAGAGCAAATTAATAAAAGATTCATACAAATGTTATTTTTAAATTTTGGGGAAATTAATATGATTTATATAACATTTAATTATCAATATTAAATTAGTTTTCATTATTTCCTGCATGGCAAAATGTAACTAGTTCTGAATAGCAATCAAATTTCAAATAAAATAAAATGTGGATTAGGTGAATTAAATTCAGTATAGAAATAACCTGCAAACAAAATTGTATAAAATAAAAAAAAAGGAAGTGTTAGACACTATACTCTTATACCTGGGTCTTTGTGCTTCATTAACTGGTAAATAAACTGTGATTTCTTTAAAGGCAATTTCAAAAATTGACAACATTTTTTTCATTTTTAAAATTAGACTGCAAATAAAGTAGAATATAATCATATGAATTTTATTTAATTCCCATAAGGTGCTTGAGAGAGAAAAATGAAAATGAATAGTCCATGAAATGCTGCCATATTTTGATTATGCAAATTAAAATTCTGATGTAGAGTTTTTAAGCAATTTTCCCAGATGCTAATATTTAACAGAGTAAGGCTAATTTTCTTTTTCTTGTTATGACTAATCAATGATACGTTTATAGAATTTTTAAAAGACTCTTGCTTAAATTTTAATGAAGCTAGTTAATTTCCAGAAGAGAGTAATAAGATGTCTGCTTTGGAGAAGTAAATACATGATTTTTTAAAGCAGTGTATTTCTCATACACATGCACTAAATGAAGGAAAACCATCTTTTGAGGGTGGGATTGGAAGATAGGGTCAAGTGTGAAAAGCATTTTGAAGGTAGTGATTAAAATAAAAGGTCAGAATCATAGACATAAATTTTCCCACTCTGTGTTAGTGCAATAAAAATAATAGCAATAATAAATAAGTTTATTTTCTTTGTTTTCTAGAAAATAACTTCTAGTAAACTCCAAGATTTCAGAAATAATTAACTCAAACTATAGAGTTACTTGAAAAAGGAAATGAGGGGAGAATTTTTAGAATCTAATCTTGATCGTGGAATTGCTTATTAAAAGAAGCACCTAAAATTAGCAGCATGCCTAAAAAAATTGGTAGATATTATCATTGAATTATGGTCTATCTTCTACTTTATTTGACCAGTACAAATGGAAAAACTTCTATGAAATTTCTAAATAGAGTCATAATTTTAGTTCATTACAATCCAACACCCAACTGACTGGCAAAACACATTTGGTATATAAGACATAAGGTTTCCACTATGTAAGTGAAATACCTGGGACATTTAATACATTTTCATAAAATATGAAGGTACTCTTTTAAAAGTTTTAGTTTTAAAAATTTATAGTTTTCAAGCCCTGGATGGCGTAGCTCAGTGGATTGAACACAGGCTGGGAACCAGGGGGTCCCCATTCGATTCCCAGTCAGGGCACATGCCTGGGTTGCGGGCCGGGTCCCCAGTGAGGGCCATGTGAGAGGCAACCATACATTGCTGTTTCTCTCCCTCTCTTTCTCCCTCTCTCTAAAAATAAATAAATAAAATCTTTAAAAGAAAAATTTATAGTTTTCAAAAGTTATTATATCCTTCTCTCACCTCACTTTTCTATAAACCATGAAACTTCTCAAGAGTTATTTGCCCACACTGTTTCTGTTAGTGGATTCACAAATTACATTATTTTATATAATTTAAAGGTATAGGCAATTTAAAAAATATTATTATTATTATTTTAATCCTCACCCAATGGCATGTTTTTATTGATTTTAGAGAGACAAGGGGAGAGAGAGAGATAGAAAGAGAGAGAGAGAAAGAAACAATAGTGTGAGAGAGAAACATCCATCTGTTGCCTCCCATATACACCCCCACCCAATCAGGAATCAAACTGCAACCTAGGTATGTGCCCTGACCATGGATTGAACCTGCAGCCTTTTAGTGTATGGGATGGTACGCCAGCCCATCCACCCAGCCACAGCTAAAATTAATATTTAAAAAATAAATATGCCCTAAGTGTAACAAAATTATACATGAATTTCCCTTTGATTTCTACATAAGCATAAAATAATGCTTATGTATTATTTGTTAATTATCATTTATTGTTATAGCAAAAAATTTAAATTAAATGTCTATCAACAAGGTACTAATTGAAAACAATTATCTATCACCTACACCAGGGGTGTCAAACTCATTTTCACCGGGGGCCACATCAGCCTCGCAGTTGCCTTCAAAGGGCCGAATGTCATTTTAGGACTGTATACATGTAACTGCTCCTTACCTAGGGGCAAGAAGCCCTTCTATTGTCGCTATCATAGCAAAGTGATCAATCCTAACACCACTGGGAGTGGTATCACCGAACATTATATGTTTTCTGATATGATACAACATAGAATTATTGATGAAATGTTCTTGCCAAAATTGTATTAAAAGACTAATAAAGCCTTTAGTACTAATTCAAAATGTTCACAAGTAATTTTATTAGTATATTAATATCAGTAATCTATAAATGTTTCTATTTCTCCACATTCTCTCTAACAACAAGGCTCTTTTTTTCTTACTATGACTGTGAATATGGAGTAATATTCAACAGTATTTTAATTTTTATTTCTCTGATTATTAGTTTTGTTTTGGTGGAGTAATTGATTTTTCTGTACTATTTTATTATGTTATAGATGATTATTCATAAATGGTAGTTTAACATGAGATAAATACATCCTTTTCTTGTGTGTTTACATGTTGTACACCTATGCAGAACTAGCATACAAGATTTCTCAATTTTCACCATAATTATTTCCACTAACAGCAGTCTATCATTGAGGATGTAATCACAGGAAATAAGATTGATTAAGTATATAATATTGGATAATTCTTCCCTGGTTTGTATAAGATTTTACTAGCTGTATTGCCTAAATCCCCTTCAGGATTAAAGTTCTTATTACCCCAGGTGCTGGAAATGTTGCCAGCAAACGTCCTTTGCCTATCGCTCCCCTTTGGGGTTTGCTTTAGCTAATGAGACCTGCTTCTCTCAAGGCCGTTCTTCCTTCCTCTGACAGTAGACCTAACCAGTGCCTAACTGACATGAGGTAAAAGCCTGGCCCTCCTGACCCTACTTGAGACAACACCAAATATTTATCCTATCTTGATACTCCTAGTAAAGTTAGTTAATACTTTCTTTAAGATTGCATGTCTTGACTGAAAAAAATTTTTTTTTAAAGACTGCATCTCCTTCTGCCCAATCTTGTTCCCTTTCCTCACCTTGCACAAGTGTTTTCCTGAAAAGCCCTCCATAAAAAGTCTCCTATATATGACTATTCAGTATCTTTATTGCCCTCCTTTTATATTTGTTATCATTGTTAGGGCTAGCGTTCTGTATTTGTTGAAGTTTTATCAATGGTGGAAATCCAAATGACATGTCTTTCTCCCGCTGAAAAAGAGGCCATTTTCTAGAGGCCATTTCTGCTGTTGAATAGGCCAGAAATATCTCAAGCCAGAGGAAATAAAGCGTTCTGAAGATTTTATTTGCTCGTGCCTACAGTAGAGGTAAACTATTAGCGTACGCTTCTTACTGCCTGTGCCTCGTGTCCTCCAGAATAACCACTCTGAATGGCTGAACATAGCACCTCCAATTTGGAACTGTCTGGTGGGATGTACACTTAGATTTCTCATATTTCAATCTTAAGAATTTTATTTTAGGGTGCTACTTGCATGAATTTTAACAATGTAAAAACTGAGATATAAGATATTAATCAAAATGTTTGTTTTATTTTTCAAATTTGCATTCATAATATAGGAGGCTGATTCCCCCCACCACCACCCCTGTCTGCTGAACAAACACAGGGAGTGACCAGAATTGGTTTGGCCCATAAGAAGCAATGTTAGACATCCTTAGACTATAAATTCCCAATTCCTGCACCAAGCTCTCACCCCCAAACTTGGCAAAAATTTCCAGCAGGCTCAGGCTTGTTATATGAAATTTTAAGAACTAAAATGAACTCGTTTCTATTTTCTGTATTAGACATCCTATTTAGAGGAACAGCCATGCACCTTTTTTATATATAGTGTTAGGTTTTAAAGTATATATTTCTTGAAGAGCTTTGTGATACATCCAACCACTTTAAAAATAGCTCATATAACATTATTTCATCTGCCAGGAATGATTTTCTCAGTAGAAAATTTCTAACACTTTAGGATGAAGGGTACGGTTCTTTGGATAATGGGTATGGTATTGTGTTTCCGTACTTAATGTACAAACACTACAGATCTGAAACAGGCCTGTATATGGGGAGTACATATTTTAGAAAAATAATATATAATTTCAAATAATATGTTCTCCCCTTGCAAAAACCTATAAATTTCATCAACTTTATGGCATCCACTTCACCTAAAACTCTATGTTGTAATTCTTCTATTTAGCCTCATGTGGAAAAATCTTTCCCGCCTCACTCCACACACTCACCCTCCTTCCTCAGTAACTGTGGCTTCTTTTGGCTTCTGCTGTAATCTACAAATGATCGAGACAGAGCTGGGAAAAATTAGCTTGGGGAGAAGTTAAAACTCAGAATTAATAAGGTGATGCCTGAAGTTTCCAAGACATATGTTTTGATGCAAGTTGATGTCAATTACAAGACACTATCACTGAAATGAATATTTGTCTTGAGTAATGTATTTTTGACAAATAGGTTTTCAAGAACATTTTCCTTTTGAGAACTAATTTTAGGATGGTGCTTTTAAAAATCTAATTTGCAAAAAATTTACATGCCAAAGGCAAACCTAGTTTCCTATTAGAGCCTAAGGCTGTAGACAAGAATGTGGTAGATTACCAGAGCTGTCTTAAACCCATTCCTTAGATGATGACAAAACAGAAGAACCCTGTACAGGAAGACATTCCAATTATTATCCCTCCTCAAACTAACAGACCCCAGAGGTTAATCCTGGCTGAGAGTAATTCTCAATGTTCCTATTGTCTAGCAAATAAGGAGAATAAGTAATAGCTGCTACTTTCCGTTTAGCACTAACAATGGCCAAGCTCTGACGACAGCACTGTAAGTCACGGTTTATTCCGATTTGATATCTGTCTTCTGTAATGCTGTTAGGTCTTCAAAATTCTCTTTAGCTTATGTTGTATCTGTCCAGGCCAAAAAAGAAAGAGAAAAAGAAAAAGAAAAGAAAAAGACTAGCAGAAGCTAGTCTAAGTATTTCAAACAGAGAGTAGGTAATAGTAGAACTGGTTACAAAAGTGTTAGAAGGGGTAGGGAGCGAGAAAGTAATGTTACCTAAAGCCTATCTCTAAGGCTGTTTGTTGCTATGCCAGCAGAGAGTGCTGTGGAAATGCTCCCGAATTAGATAAGCGGACAGCTAGGAAGCCACATGCAGATACTGCAGGAGCCTGAGGTCTTCCTATGAAGCCGCTTGCCTTCCCCCAGTGCTGCCAGAGCCAACGGTCACCTCCAATAGCCTGCTCTGCGGAAGACAGAGCACAAATAGCATGGCTTTCTCTTTCTTTTATTTCTATATTCAACCATAGACAAGTACATCATTTTGGCAGAACCCAATCAGTAAACAACTGACAAAGAAGTCTAAGAAATATAATTTTAAGTTTCCAGCCCATAATGCAGGGTAGAGTGTGAGATTGAACTCAGATTGATTTATGCAATATACCTAGAGAAATATTGAGCAATTATATTTTAGGGTTTATTTTAAAGGAACTATGAGTGCATAGGAGCCTATTATGTAATATAGGAAAAGTGTGCTGTCTTTGTATGGTGGTCAGAAGCAGAGTTCTGATTAAAAGTAACTGTGGGGTTGGTTCCTTATTGATGGACCTTGTCACCCACTTTGATTTCACACAGGAATAATTTTACTTCTTAAAAACTGCACACGAAGCCCTGAGCAAATATGTGTCCAATAATAAGCATTCAACTGACCTTTTAATACCTTACCACTATTTTACTTCTAAAGCTACTACTGCCACAAATAGAAACTGTGATAAAGACTATCGGTGGTTGATTCCACTAAGATCTTCTGTTACAACAAGGCCTTAATTGGAAATAGCCTTTTTTTATCCTAACCTAGTTTTATTCAGTAGTAGATACTAACTTCTAAAACACATAAATACTTGCTTATGGTGTACTATGCTCTAGATTCATTAATTTCCAGATAAATTGTTTTAATATGTAAATTAAATAGACAATGTAAGTGTGTATGGATGTTTGGAAAGAGGGAGAAATATGTTGGAAGAATGTTTACATACATACAAATATATACACTATACATATACACATATGTATCCGAATACTCAAGGATATTAAAGTCAAGGCTACAATGTGAAAACAATCATACCTCCTAAAATGAATTGGATTGGATAAGGGACACAGAACCCCAGAAAATCTAGGAAAGGGATTGGATAGGGGGAGGACCCAGCACAAACCCCCCAAGGATTAAGAAAGAGATTGGTTAATTTAAAAGAAAACTGACCTTTCCCAGGCCCGAGATAGTATATTCAAAGTTTAACAAAGGCCCCTCTGCATTCATTTGTTTGCCTTTTCCTCAGGGCAGTCTTTCTCTGTTGCAGCCACTCAGGCCAGCAGTCACATGTGCCCAAGCTTGGGTAGGCTCCAAGCCTGGGCCTACATGCAGCAGCACGGCTGGCAATAGAAACTAAGCTAGCTGGACAGGGACAGAGACTTCGCTGGACTAAGATTTGGTGTGGACTGAACTGAACTACAAAAGCTTCGGATGCCCTACAAATGTCTGGCCAACACCACAAAATTTCTGGACCTTGGCCCTTCTTCTGGGCTTGGTGAAGACAAGGCTGGACTTCTTCCACAGTGGGACCAAGCTGAGCCATCTGGTCTCCTTCCACAGCGGGATGGAGCTGAGCCATCTGGTCGTGAATGAGACACCAGGCACCTGGGTGCAGTCCTTTGTGTTTGCTCCAGCCCCAAAAAATCTTACCACTAAACCTCATCCTCCTATACATGAGTCCCCAAAATGCTTTTCTTGCAACTCCAAGGAAGAATGCTATTTCCATTGGCAACACTAAGAGAATGATGGCCAAAGAAAAATCTACCCTGCATATTTTTTCCTTGTTATACTGAAATAAACAGTTACACTGAATTAAAGTTATACTGAACATGCTTCTATATTTTCAAAATTGTTAATTAACTAGCTGAAACACTTCTAATGTTACAACTTTAAATATAATATGGCTTATATATTTCCAGTCTATCAAGTTAGGACATGTTCTTCTTTATCTGTTTAACTGTTTTAATGTGAGAAATACCTAATAAAATGAATCAAATGCATTTTTATCGTTTGCTGATTTTTCTATATTAAAATGGTTAAGTTCATATATCGCCTAATGCTAAATCATCTTTGCATTTCTAAGACAACTACAGGAGCAGGTTGCAGTTATGCTGAATTGCATAAGTAAATTTGCAATTATTTTTAATTAAATTGGGATATAGTTATTTTTAACATATAAAATTTTTGCTGTAGAATTAAGGATATTACTATGATGAACTGTGATGGAAAACTACATTTGTCTCTGTTCTATAAAAATTTATGTACATAGAAAGTATGTTACTTGCAGTTGGGTAGGTCTTATGACTTTAGAAATTAAAAAAAAGCATTATGCTAAGTGAAATAAGCCAGGCTGTGAAGGAGAAATACCAAATGATCTCTCCTATAAGTGGAACATAATCAACAAAACAAACAAGCAAGCAAAATAGAATCAGAGACATTGAAATAAGGAATAATCTGACAGTAACCAGAGAGGAGAGGGGAGAGGGATAATAGGGGAAAATAGAAGAAGGACCATGAAAGAACATGTATAAAGGACACATGGTCAAAGCCAAAGGGGGTAGTTTTGAGGTGGGGATTGGGGGGCAGGGTAAAAATGGAGACAACTGTACTTGCACAACAATGAAAAACATAAATGACCACAATTTGTAATTTTTTTTAATTAAGGAGAGGATTTAAGTTTTATAATGGATATTTTTAATTTCTGAATTTTATTGAATCTATTCATAGAATTTCAAGTTTATCAGAAAATGTTTTAATGTGATTTTATAAAAATATTTAAATAATTTTTACATATATCGTTCTAACCCTTCCCACATGCCTAATTTAGTTTTTTATTTTTTATTTATTTTTTTTATATTTTATTTATTTATTATTAGAGAGAGGGGAAGGATGGAGACAGAGAGGGAGAGAAACAGCAATGTATGGTTGCCTCTCACATGGCCCTCACTGGGGACCTGGCCCGCAACCCAGGCATGTGCCCTGACTGGAAATCGAACCGGGACCCTCTGGTTCCCAGCCCGCACTCAATCCACTGAGCTACACCAGCCAGGGCTAATTTAGTTTTTTAAATACTTGTTGCCTTATAATACAAACCAAACTATGCCCCCTCATTCATATGTTGAATGCTTATATCCTAGTAACTTAGAATGTGGCTATATCTGAGGTAGAAACTTTGAAGAGGTAAGTGATAATAAGGTCCTTTAAGCTAAGTCTTAATTCAATCTATCTGGTGTTCTTATAAGAAGAGAATAGGGTGTACAGGGAGAAACACCAGGCATGTGGACACAGAGAGGAAAGGTTATGTGAACGCACAGTGAGGAGGCAGTCATCTACAATGCAAAGAGAAAGACCTCAGGAGAAGCCAAACGTAATTGGACCATGGACTTCCATATAGAACTTTGAGAAAATAAATTTCTCTTGCTTAATCCACTTATTCTGTGCTCATCAGTTATGACAGCCTGAGAAAACTAATTTATCTTGTATTGATCAGACTTACAAGGATTTGTTATTTTATTGTTCCTATTCCTAGAACTTTAGGTTTTATTGATGAAATCTATAGTTTTTAATGTATGTTATGTCTAAGTTGTTTCCATTTTTGCTTTTATTAAGTTTACTATAATTCAAAATGTAACTTGTTTCAAATTTTTTATTTTTCTAAACTTTCATATTTAAAAATATATATATAATAAAGTCTCAGTTCATCAGCTTATTGATTTAATCATTCCTTTCCATCCATTTCTAAAATCTATAATTTCAATCACAATTTTTTTATTTTTATTCAAGAGTTATTTATAAGAGGTTTGGTTTGGGATGGATTTTTGTTTGTTTTATTTCTTGATCTTTGTGACTAATTTCTTGAGTATTGCATTGCTTTCAAATCCTACGCTATTTCTAAGTCAATATATACTCCTTGTAACTAAAAGCATGGCTTATTTGTAAATGTACCCTGGGTACTTTACTCATTCACCAAACTTTTATTGAACAATGTTTTTGGTGTGTGCCAGGCTCTGGGAAGGGTGGAGAATAGCACCATGAACAAGAAACAGAGGCACAGGTATGGAGCTTACATATGGATTGAGGGAGTGAGACAAATAAAAGTAAGCAGTCCAATAAAATAATTTCAAGTTGTAGTAAGTGCTCTAATGAAAACAAGTAAGGGCTGAGATGGAGTCTAACAAAGGGAGGGGTGTACTCTGGGTAGGGTGGCTGCAGAAGTCTTCCCTGAAAAGAGGATGCTATCTGAAACATCAAAGCAAAGGAGAGCTCACCATGCAAAGAGGCGGTCATATTTGGACAATAATGGAGTCACACAGGAAGCCCAAAAGCAGGCGCCATGCAGGGGAGAGCAGGGTTTGTCGCTGGGAGCCTTTCCTCTGGTGTTGTGGGTCATCGGCCTTTTTCTCCAGGTAGGATGACTTATCTTCTGGTGGCCTGTTACCTGTGGCACTGTTCTGCTTCTTTGGCCCCAGTGCCAACTCTCCAAGTCTTCTTGGCAATAATATCTCCCTTATTTGAAGAATTATATGCACAGATTTAATCTGAAATTTTCTTCCATAATGATCTTCTCTTTTAGATAGCCTGTCCCATCCTGATAATGAAATTATTATGGTTCTACCAGGGAAATTCAGATTTGGGGTGAAGATATCCACCTTGATGTTGTACAATCCTCAGCGCTCTTGTGTTCTTCTCTCAAATCAAAAGTATTTGCTCTATACCTTTCTGAGTTCCTATCTATTCAGGCTTGTTGATGACACCTTTCCAATTTGCTGGTACTGTTATGAATTTATTCTCATAATCGTATTTTTTGATTCTGTCATTTCAGTGAGACTCAGGATTAATAAATATACAGGACTCATTGACTTTTTAAACTGGAACCCAAGAATTTATTTCAAAAGTATAATTTTATTTATTTTTAAAATACTTATGGAGTTCGCAACCAATTTCAATTACGTCAGTTTATGAAAAATTTGATAAAAGCATGTTACCTGCTTTTGGAATTTGTTTTCTATTTCTTCCCATTTACCGTCATTTTTCTTTTTTTAGCTGATTTAGGACTTTAATGCCTTTCACATATTCAACATAAAATACTGACAATAGATAAATCACAGGGGGAAAGACTCTTCAGCAAGGATCTTCAGAACTCACAGAATCACTCTGGTCAAATACTAAAATAAGGGCAGTCAGGTAAACAAATGATAAGGGAGTTTAACAGATATTTCTTAGTTTAATGGCATAAACCAGCCAGCTAACCTTCTCTTCCACCCACTGAAAGTAAAATGAATTGAGGAACTTCTAAGTCCTGTAAATCAGCTTCAAAAGGGAGGAGGAAAGGGAAAGATACAATTACCGCTAATGTAATGCAGTAATGCACAAGGTCAAGGATTCTAACAAATTACTGAAATCTCTACATGTATCACCAAAAACCACATAAGTGGAAATATAAATGCATAACAATAAAAGTTTTAGTATTAAAAACAGATCTTGCCATGTAAATATGTGGTTACTTTTATCTCATTATGAGAATAAACACACAAGGAAAAGATCTCCTGGAATTCCTAAATGCCATGGTCAATGTTAACCTGAATTAACAGCTATGGAACCCAGGAGCCTCCGCTGCTGTCATTTTGGAAAGGTCAACATTCAGCACCCAGAGGACCCTATCCACCCCTCATGCTGTGTGTTTGTGTGTCTCCAGAAACTAACTTTGCATGA
Source organism: Micronycteris hirsuta (assembly GCA_004026765.1). Taxonomy (NCBI): domain Eukaryota; kingdom Metazoa; phylum Chordata; class Mammalia; order Chiroptera; family Phyllostomidae; genus Micronycteris; species Micronycteris hirsuta. Next base: position 96,273 of record PVJI01004392.1, on the reverse strand, counting down.
TTGAGTCCACAGGTAGGTTCGAATACTGACATCTACCTAGAAAAGGTAGCAGCAAAGACAACATAAGCTGAAATCATAAGAAAAGCTAAAGGAAAATTTCTAAAAATTCTTTCAGTTCAAGTCAAATTTAAGGTGTTTGTTAAGGTCCATCAGTTTTGCAGACCTGTGGATGTTTTGCTATTTTTGAAAAAGAAGGAGGAGGAGAAGAGGAAGAGGAACAAGAGGAGGAAGAAGAAGAGAAAGAGGAAGAGGAGAAGGAGGATAATCTATAATAAGCATGTTCCTTTGAGGAAAAAATATTATGTTTTAGTTTTTGAAACCATTGTTAAGTTACTTTAAATTTTGGACGTTGTTCAAAGGGAGCATATATATTGGTCAGGATATATTCATAGCTGATGCATCTCCAAAAATTCTTCATGAAGGCTACCCATTCCTGAGCATCCTTAACGTGGCAGGATTATACGCAGATGTCCGGATGCCTCCCATAGACCTATGCCCTTTCAAGGAGATCATACTGAGTTCAAAGTCTTTATCGGGAAATATTTTTCTAAAGCATGGTTTCCTTTGGTGTTACCAACGAGGAATGGATTATTCATTTTGCTTCTTTTCTGGGGCTCCACTGGACAAACAGAATCCTTGAGAATTATCGATGATCCTGTAAATCATTTGAGATTTGATAGCTGCTGCTCAGTGGTCGTTCTTAATCCACTCCAGGACCACGCCCGTGACGTAGATGCTGAAGCAGGGAGGTGTGTGGCTGAAGTTGTTTCTGCTCTGCACTCTGTACTCCAGGCCCGAGGGGCACTCTCCGAGGGGGAACTCCACCACGTTATCGTGGATGATCACCACCGTGACTCCCACTGAGCCAGTGTTCTTCTGCACATCAGCCAAAAATGACACCACATTTGGAAACACCCACTGTCTTGGATAGGACTTTGAAGATGTCGCAAACCAGAGCTGCTCTTGATGTCAGGAATGAAGTCCAAGTCCACGCCATGCACAGTCTCGTTGGTGCAATAATACACCAGGGAGGTGTCCAAACCGAGGGTCTAGAATTTTCGTATTACTCCCAAGTTTAGGATGGACGATATTCAGAGTCCCACAGCCCCACAGTCCCAAGTGTCTTGGCTTCTTCTGCGGCTTTAGCTGACCAAGCTCCTATCATCTCATAGCCAGCTCACCTTCCTGCTTTCAGTCCAGTCAGGTTTAAGGGAACAGAACTGAACTGGCCACACCCACCTCCTTGCACAAAAATCACCTTGTAGTTTTCTGGAACTGTTAAAAATCTTAGTGAAATCTAAGAACCCTAATTCATTTTAAGAACCCTAATTCCAATGCCTATGTAGTCTAATAACTCATTTGCTATCTCTAACAATACTGAGCCCAGAAGCTTAGCAGGAAGGGACCAAAGTTGATCACTTGCCTCTGGTGTCCACAGAGCTGCCACCTGGGCAGCAGGCAAGTTCGCAGAAGACTGAACCTTTTCCTCATTTTTCTATATTACTCTATATCACTATTATACTTTTCACAGTTCTGAATAGGTGTGAAAATTGGCATTTTAGTGAATTACTGAAAGAAAGATGATTTGGTACCTTATACATATTCATATAAACAGAATAAAAGGTAACTGATATTTATTGTGCCCCCACCAAAACTAAGGCAATTTATATATACAGTATATAATTGCACATTAAAACAACAAGGACTTAGAATGCTAGGATACTCATTCATTTACCTAAGATCCCAGAATTAACAACTGGGTTAGCTAAGATTGGAACACACATTTATTAACTCCAAGTCCTTGCTTCTCCTAGTCCTCTACAAAGTCCAAAATCCATAGCAAATGAGACTGAATGTTAATGGGTAGAATTATTGGTGTTAAGAAATGGGTCTTAAAACTCTGAAATACACTGACATGGAAAAAATACATTATATTCAGACAAGGATGAAAGAGGCAGAGAACCATTAACTACAGAAGGGTATTTCTGACTAAACTAGGACCATACCACTTACTGCCACTAATATTACTCCAGAACCCCAAGTCTACCCTGTGACAATTTACCGGAGAACACAATGGCTCTAGCAGTTGTTTCCATGAGAACAAGGATTACATTTGTTTGTTATCTATTTCAAGAGGCAGATTTCTCACTTCAGTACTTTTAATAGTCACGAAAGAATAATCAGTCCTGCTTATCACTCATCCTTTCATTAATATGCTGTAAAAAATTGGTTAGGATAATATTTTATAGGCTTGATAAATCACTTAATTTTCAGCAATACATTATGTCCAAAAATAGCAAGTAAAATGGCAATAAGTTTTTACATGTATTTTTGATGCAGGTAAAATTTACGTAGAGTGAAGAGCACAGATCTTAAGTAAGCCTTTCAATGATTTCTCATTGATGTAATCACTCATAACTACCAACCCATTGTGATACAGAACATTTCCATCACCCCTTGAGTTTCTTCATGCCCCGTTCAAACACTGCCACTCATAGGCAACCAGTATTTTGACTTCTATTTGCTTACTTTTTATCTTCATATAAATAGAGTCACGAACGAGTTCTCTTTTGTGTTGGTCTTTTACTCAAGGCAACATTATACTTTTGAGGTTTATCCGTGTTGGTTTTCTGTCAGTTGTGCATTCTTTTCTAAATTGTTGATTCATATTTTGTTATATAACAATAGAATGCTTTGTTATTACATTCCCCTGTTGATGACACACGGGCTGCTCTGAGTTTGGAATCATTACGAATAAAGCTGCTATAAGTAGTTTTGTTCAAGTCTCTTTGTGGGCATTCACCTGTCTTAGGTAAATATCCAAGAAGAATCGCTAGATATAAGATAGATACAAGTTTAACTTTACTAGAAAGTGTCAAAGAGTTTTTCAGAGTAGCTGTACTATTTTCTAATCCCATCAACAATGTAAAGAATTCAGTTATACCACATGCTCAACAAACGTTGATATTTTCAGTACTTCTAGATTTAGCTGTTCTGAGTATATAATGGTACCCCATTGTGAGTTTAATTTGCATTCCCTGATCACTAATGAAATGGAGGAATTTTTCTGGTTATAATTGGTCAGACTTATATCTTCTTGTGTAAAATAACCATTCAGCTCTTTTGCTCATTTTTTAAGGCAGTTGACTTTATTTTAAAAATTGATTTGAATGAGTTCATTATATATTTTGGATAAAAATTACTTGTCACCTATATATGAATGAAAATAATTTTCCCCTGATGTAGCATGATCATGTACATTTTGGATAGTGCCTTTTGATGAAAAATACATTCAATTGAGGCATTTATATACAGTGACATGTTCAGATCAAAATATAAAAGATTCCCAACACCCCAGAAAGACTTCTCGTGCCTAATGTCCTTTTTCAGTCGCCATCACTCCCCTCCCAACAGAAGCAACAACCAATCTGATTTCTAACATTATAATTTAGTTTTACAGAGTGAAAAATTTCTTATGACTAGATTATTAATTTTCTTTCAGATAGCATAATTCTAAAATTCAGCTATGTTTTTTAATATGTCAGGATTTCATTCCTTTTTATTGCACGTACCATTCGTTTATCATATTGCTTCCTAGCATTCCACTGTATAATGCCCTTTTGTTCATCCATTGAAAGAAATCTGTTTTTTCATATTTTTCTATTAGATGGATATAATAATAATACTACTGCAAACATTTTAACACAAGGCTTTCTTTAGATACATAACTCTATGATAAATACCTAGAGTAGAATTTATAGGTCATAAGGTAGATGTATTTTAAATATTTCATAGTTTCTAATGTATTGATTTTGCACATGTTGCATTACGTTAATCTAGAAGCTTTAGGTGCTATTTTAAGCAGTTTTTCAGTTCATTTTCTAATTGTTGTTTATTGCTAATAAATAAAAATGCAATTGTTTTTTCTACATCATATTTGAATCTTCAGACAATGTTAAATTTCTTTTTTTGTTTTTTCTTCTTTAATGCCTTAGATTGGATTTGGTACCAGATTTATAGTAGCCACTTACCATTCACTAGAAAGTATTCCTTTGTCTTCCATTTCAGAGTTTGTATAGGAAAGTATTATTTCTTCCTTAAACATATTTAAAAATTCACCAGTGATGCCATATTGTGTTTGGAACTTTCTTTGTAAGTAGCTTAATTAAGAATATAATTTTGTAAACATATATAGGATTATTTAGTTATATTTTTTAGTAACTTCTTATAATTTCTGACCTTTAAGGAAATTTAAGTTATTGAATGGATTGAACTAAAATGTCTCCACAGTAATTACTTATGTTGCTGAATTGTGTATTTCCTCCTTTCTTTTGATGAATCTCCTTAAATATTTATCAATTTTGGTTATCTTTCAAAGAATGAAATTATTTGTTTGTTGACTGTCTAATGTTTTTTGTTGCATTTATTTATTTTCTTATTTTTTGTTATTTTGTTTCTTCATCAATTTTGGTTTAATTTACTCTTTTTCATAAGCTTAAAGCATAAGACATTAATTTTAAATCTTATTTCCTTTAAGCATTCAAAATTCATACTTCATTTAAATACTGCTTTGATTAAATCGCACATATTTTTACATGTTTTCATTGCACTTACTGCAAAATATTTTCTCATTTACCTTATGACATTTTATGGCCTATCAGTTGCTTAGAAGTGCATTTTTAAATAACCATGTTTTAAAATTTCAAAGTATTTTCTTGTTATTGATTTCTAACTTTTTTCCACTATGACCCAGGATTTGATCTATCTTTTTGAATGACCTATATGTACGGGGTACATATTGGTTGTAGGTATCTACAAATGTCAATTAAATCAAGTTGGTTGATAGCAAGTTAGTTAAAAGTAGTGTTTGAATTATATATACATGTACCATTATTTTTTTTTGTCAAACTTCTCTGTGAATGGGATCAAGTCTCTAACATTAATGTAGATTTGTAAATATACTACTTTTGTTCTATTTTTGTTTCATAAATTGGAATGTTTTGTTCTTAGTGCCATACACATTTAATATTTATATTTTATAGATTAGTTACACTTTTTTTATTATGAAAAAAATCCTCTTCTAGGTTTCTTCTTGAGAGCTCCTTTTTCTGATATTAATAGAGTTACACCAGTTTTCTTAATCCTTGTTTTCAACTTGTTTGTCTTTGTGTTTAAAATATAGTTTTTTTGTAGAAAAAAATGAAGTCTGGTGTTTATTTTTTATTTTTTTATTCTTTTTTGATTTTTAAAAATCAAGTTTGAACAATCTTTCTTTGAGTTGATGTGTTTAGTCTATTTATATTCAATGTAAATATTGATAAGTTTGTAATTCCAGCATCTAGTCATTTGATTTCTGCTTATACCAACTGCTTTTTATTCCTTTGTTTTTCTTCCTCTTTATATGCATATGTCATACAATACATGGAAATTTACTCATGTTGTATTAAAGGTGTAATGTTTAAAACAATATAGTCAAACACTGAGAATAAAACTTATAAAAACAGAGAAGCTACCAAGTAAAGATCAGATCAATCTGACAGCATAAAAATGTAAAACTTTTGTGTAATGAAGGGTACTCTACAGAAGTGTAAGAAAAATCACAGATTGGGGGAAAATCTGATTCCACATATTTATGGAATTTTATATAATACACTATATGTGGAATATACTTGTACTATATATTAATATATTAATTAAATGCATAAATGTATGGTCTATTGAAATTTATGTAATAAAATAGTAAAATAAGATAGGTGATAAACATGTTCAAGGGTTAGCATAAATATAATAAAGAAGTTTTAACTCCCCAATTTCCCCCCAAATAAAGGCATCCATGTAATACTATGTATTGCCTGTCAAGCTGGTGACATATTTTTAAAAGAGAAATATCTGCTATTAATGGTGATGTAAAGAAATTGGCATGTTTATAGACTATTAATAGAATTGTGAATAGTAACATCATTTTGGATGGCAGTTTAGCAATGCTTATAAAACATCAGATGTTCCTATTCTATAATGCAGCAATCTCTCTTCTACTTGCTCTGCAGATGAGAGCCCTCATCACATCGCTGCTCAGCCCACACAATAAGCTGGAAAGCACCTAACTTCCATAACACTTACTTAAATCATGGCAAAACCGACTGGGCACTCTTTTACTTCGCTAAGACATATCTTCATGTATTAACACGAAAAGACTTCCATAGAATATTAAATGAATAAAAGTTACTCCACTGCCCTATGACAAAATGTAAGTATTTTTAAATCTCATGTATGTATGTGGGCATTAATTTAGCAGGGCATGAGCATGTATATTGATATTCTTGTAATTGCACAGAAATAGATTTATTAATGGCACTACTTCTGGGAGACAAATGAGAATGAAAAGAGAATAAAGAAGTATTTGTTTCAACCCAACATATGATACTTTTGCAACAAAGAATAAACTAGGAAATAAACTAAATAAAAAAAGCAGAAGAGGGAAGTGCTCACTGAGAATCCAGTTATTCTTTGCAAATCGCCTGCTGTGAGCGGCTCTGTGTTACAACCCTACTTCGTAGATTTATAAAATTTGTTCATTTTTCTGGGTAACTCAAATACTTTTGTCTGACATATCTGGATATGCATTAGATGACTGACTATATAAACAAATTAAAGTAACTGGTAGAGACTATTTATCCAGGTTAATTCACAGCAACTGGTAGATAGCACCTGCATCTATTTTGTCCTTTTCTTAAAAATAGAGACTTTAACAGATAGCAAATGCCCTGGAATCATCTACTAACGGAATATGAAATCTAGGAACGTTCCCTTCTATTAAATCTTGAGCATTGTCAAATGCCCATACTCCTTCCCCTGCTGAAGAGAATTGGTTACTATAACAACCACTGCGGCAGTATTACTAACACGCACAAAACCCAAAACCTCAACTTCAAAATGACAGATGTTTTCATGTTCACAGGATTATCAGGTAATTTAGAAATGGGCAAAAGTGTGATAAGAGAGAGAAAAAAATGAAAGGTATTTGAAATTAAATATTTATCCAGAAAGCAAGTTTAAACAAATTAGAGGTCAGAGGACACTGAGTAAACAGGGTACCTCCCACTTCAGGCTTCCAGGTGATAGCGCCACGGTTATTCAGAGAGATCACAGCCCCATTCTCCAACTAATCTGGGGGCTGTGGGTAAAATAGGGAGAGCTAACTACTGATGCTAGATAAAGAAATGAATATATATTTCAGAAAATGCAACCTGATTTCACAATAAAGACTACTGGGGGAGGTGAGAATACCTGAATCAAAGAAAGTACAAACTTTAAGCTTTTATTGTTACTTGATGTAAAATAGAGATAACATTTCTCCTCCCTCCCTTATCATCATGAGTATAAAGATGCATAACGTTCTTACAAAGTGATTTAAAAGCTATTAAGCTTTGGAAAATATAAATAATTGATATCGGTAATTCTTATTGATAAAATTAAAATGACCAAATATCTGTAATTTATTGATAAACTACTTTTGTTATAATATTCTTAAATAGTGTAATTTCTCTTTTAACAATAAAAAATGTTTGCTCTCTGAGACTCAAATGATATTAAAAGCTGTATCCAAGCATGGATAGCTATGATGAATTCTGAAAGAGGGTCTGAGTCTGAGTTGGTAAAAATATATTCTCTACATCTAAAAAGAAATAACCTTTGTTTAAACTCTCCCTATTATATGTGTATTTGGTACTCAATCACCAATCTGTTACTTTCAAAATTTAACTACATTTAAAATGTCAGATTCTTGTTATGCTGCTAAATATATCTCCCTCCACATACGAGTGTAATGACCTGAAACAGTTTTACTCGCATAATAGAGCCATTTTTATGGTTGCGAGAGAGTAAGTATAAAACTGGCAATCTCATTTTAACCCAGCTTTTCTAAAACTAAGAAGTAGTCACAACAGCTTGCTTTAAAGAGACATGAAAAGATGTTTGGCCATGACCAAATTCTAAACTATAACAGTGTTTTTACATAACTGTTGGCCCTCTAAAAATAGAGATTTATAAATAGAAAGGTTGGTAATCTTTAGCTACTGAGCTAGATTATATTTCTATAAACATTTACCAGACTGTTTTAAAATCCTGGATGATTGTCCTATTTGTTAAAATTGAAAACAGTAGACCAGAATGATAGAACACGGTACACAGGGTGTGAGTGTGTAGGGTTAGAAGTAGTGTTTGATTTTCTTTGAAAATGTGGATGCCTATGACTAGTTTTATGAATCACCTACCATGTCAACAAAGACAAACTTCATAGAAAACTAAGAGAGGAAAGCCCACAACTCCTTCCCACAGACTACAGAATTTCGACATCAGTAAGACAGCATCCGCTGTAGCTATGAAAACAGTAGTGTATTTCCAGGCTTTAGATTTGATGTAGCCTTATCTTCATAATACTATTAAAAATAACATTAGATATAACATTGTCTAATTTTTCTATAAATAAGGTTTTGTTTTTCTACTGAAATTTTTGTCAGAAATTTTTTGTTCATATGCTTTGTTGTTGTTTATTTTAATGTTTTCAAGAGTTTCAAATCTGCATTTTGATCTCTGCTCTCATTGTAAAAAATATGGAGAGATAGATTCCACTAAACTGAAAAATACAGATTCTCTACTTGATGAGATTTGGGGCAATGTTTCTGGAAAACTGGAAAACATGGTATAATTTCAGATGATATTTTTAAGCAAATTTGAACAGAAGATAAAATATATAAGCAGAGGTCCTAAGCCTTTGATTAATTAATTTACTACTGTCCATGGAAAGTCCAACCTGTATTGTAGCTGGGCATTCAAGGTACTCTACTATTCATCACTGATTCTCTCTCCCAATGTGTTTCTTATTAGTACTCTGTAAATTTGATTATCCCCCTTCCATATTAGTCTCTATGACTTTCTTCATTTAATTCCTGTTTGCAATACTCTTTTTCATTCTTTCTATCCACACTGACTGTCCCTCAAGTCTAGCTCAAGTCTCTTCATGATGTTTGCCTGTTTTCATCAGCCTTAAGTAATCTGTCTTTCAATACAATTTTTTAAATTTGTATTGAATTTATTGGGGAGCAGTTAATAAAATTATATAGGTTTCATGTATACAATTCCGTACTATATCATCTGTATATTATAGTGTGTTTTCGCCACCCACTGCCAAGTCTCCTTCCATCACCATTTGTCCTCCCTTTACCTTCTACCTCTCCACACATCTACCCTTCCCTCTGGTGATCACCATACTGTTGTCTGTGTCTACTAGGGCTTTTTTTTTTTTTTTCTCTTAATTCCTTCACTTTTTTCACCAAGTTCCTAATGCTTACTGTTCATTTGGCACATACTATGGGCTGGTGACTAGCATTTGTCATTTATGAATGTCCTCTCTCTAAAGCAGTAGAAAACAGAGTAAAGGGGTCTAATAACTTTTGCCCACCAGAACCAGCAGATTTTCCTGAACACAATAATAGTAGTGAGGATAACTACATATTTTTATGGATGTGCCATTTACAGTGAAAAATACAGAACCAAGTTTAAGTCCAACTCCACCATTTATTAGCTTTGCAGCTTTGATCAAGTTACTAAGTAATCTAAGACAGTATGTTCAGGACTTCGTAAGTGTTGTCTCATGCAATGTTCAATGTAACATCACACAGCAACTTCTGTTACTAACTCAACTTTAAGACTGAACAAAGTGAAGCCCAAAAGGCATATTTAAGGACAGAAGATAGTAAATAGAGAGCTTGGGATTTTTCTGTTTGAGAACCAGAGTTATGGTGTTAACCACAGAGAATAGCGAGCTTGTTGGGTGTATACGTACCTGTTATTATACCAACCTGTTGTTACACCTACCTGTTGAGCATATATCCACCCACTAGTAAAATGGGTTTTAGGGCAAGAGAAGGTGAACCTTTCTAATTACAATAAGAATCAGGCATATGAGCTCAAAGGGATGTTTAACACTAACAGGGGGACTGTTAAAAGGACTGTTTCCTACTTGCTCTACTGATAGCAAAGCTAAAAGCCCTGCTGTTTTCCCCTCCACTGGTAGACTGGGTACTATTGTTTAAATCAGCTCTGAAGTATCCCCAAATGAGTAATGACATGACCTAATAGAGGAGACCTGACAGTCAGCTAATCACAATTACACATAGTTCCCTTCAAGTAGAGCTGGGTATTTAAAGTTGAAGCTGGTTTCCCATTTACCATCAAAATTAAGGCAGAATGTTTAAAGAATGAACAGTGAAATATCTCAAACACTTTGGCCTTTTAATAGTTTTGACCTTTTTAAAGTTGAATTTTGTGACAGGCTATGCTGCAAGAAAACCTGGAAGAAATAAAACTGGAAAGTTCTAAAACTATGAAATACAAACTAATTATTTAAAAAAATTTTAAGCCTCAATTCAGCTCAGATGTCCTAAGTACAAATGTCTCTTAATTTCCACCCCAATGCTCTCTAAGCAAATAGATGATCTTTGTCTGCTCCCTCTCCCTCTCCTCAGCAATTCCATGCTTCATGAATGCACTATGAGATATGTTTTGTCATAACGTAATTGCAAGTGTTAGGTTGATTGATTGTCATCAGCTACTTTCCTCAAGGGCAAAGCTGTCCCTCTTTTCTAAATGTTTATACATGTTGATGTCTCATTTGTATGAAAGGCCAATGGCCAGCCCACATATTATGGAGGCCAACCAAGAATTAGGAAGACATGTTTTAAATCCCATAGCTCTGCAGGAAACCCGTTGTAAGATGTTACCTAAGTCACAACTCTCTTGATTTCAGTTCTAATTATGAAGTTAAACTATTGTTCTAGATTACAGTTGTGCATTAAACTCTTTAATTTTATACTATAAATCTACTTACCATGCATAGTTTCCTTAATAGTAATTTCCTCTTTACCTTCTTTCTCTTTCTGGCATTAGTTTATGTTTCTTTATTGGTTATTAGCTACTATCATCCCCTGAGTTGATTTCCAAACTGTCTCTACTCTTCCACTATTTTTACTCTTATTCATTTTCTTTCTATTTATTCACTCATGGAATTTCAACTCCAATTCTTTGACACTGAATACTAAATTTTTAATTTTCTATTCTATAACCACCATTCCATATCGTTTTCCAAGGTCATTTATATTAGCAACAGGGATAACAGAGCCTTACAATAAGGCATTTTATACCATGGTTCAGATTTTCTCAGGTTTGAAGTCAATTTAGATTCCTTATGAAATACCTCTGTAGTTAATTCACAGCTAAATCTTATGTTTCTCTTTAGAAGCTTTCTTTATGAGATCTGAAACAACCTGCATCAACATAGCTCCACTTTTGGGACTTCTTGAGAATCCCATGGTTTCTTCCGTTGACCCAACCCCAACTAGTTTTTACAGCTAGAAGTTACGGGGACTTACATTCCTGGCACTTGAAACTTGGGCTGGGTGGTCTGGTGTGGGGCTGGGTCCCCTCACTCTCAATACATCCATTTATTTTATAGTCACCACATATGGGTTTGGGACCAGCCAGTTCCATGTCTCCACATCTCTGCTCACCTGATCCTCCCACCTGTCTGGATGCATGTGGTTTCTCTAATTCCTTAGTTGTCAGACTTCCATACAGCTCAATTTTCCAATTGTTCTGAGTGATATTTGTTCTGTAGTTTAGCTATCATTTTGCTGTGGTTGTGCAAGTAGGTGAGCTGTGTTTACCTACGCCTCCATCTTGACCTGCAGTCTCTAAAGTCTTTTTAAAAAAAATTTGAAAAGTATACACACTCTAAAATCTACAGGGAAAATTAAACCTGCAGAGCCAACTTCCTAATATATACTTTCGATGCTCTTCTCATCAAACATTCCATCTTAATTCTCCATTAGGTCATTAAATTTAGGGACCTTTTTTCATTTAGTTTTACCCTCATGAGATTCTTTCCCTATGGGCTCTTAATTTACAACACAATTGTCAGCAATGAAACATCAATCTATAACTTTCTTCTTTTACCAGGAAGTCTAACATATCTATTGCCACTCATCTATGCTCAACATACTCTTTGTAACTGGCCTCAATATTCCTTATTTTGAAGAAGGCTTCTAACCATATTGACCAACTAATTCAAGTCATTCCACTCATCTGAATCTTCCCAAAATTTACCTTATTCTTTATTTATGGCACTTGCTTTAATATATTTTGTTAGTGTCTTGTAGGACTCACTGTTTGTTTGTTCTCAGCAACAGAATGAATGGTTGTCATCAAACAGTCCATCTTTTACCTCACTTTTACCAGCCCCACTGCAGTTAGGTAGAGCCATGTAACTAATTCTGGATAATGGGCTATGTAATAAATGACATGTGCCGCTTCTGGAAAGAGCACGGGACAGTTGGAGCTCAACCTCTCACATGCGTCTTCCATTAGTAATGTCCCAGATAGTACAGCTAAAGATCAAGGAGTCTCTGTGGGCCTGATTCCCAAGGCATGTTACAGGTCAAATCTCTCAAGTAACCTAAGCTAGACTTAGAGGGAGATCAGAAACAAATCATTGTGTGTTAAGCCGTACAGATTCTGTAGTTTGTACCTAAACAGTCTCGAAAGTTAGTCAAATGACTTTTGCTCAGTAAGAGACCATTTCTTCAATTGTTTTTATGGTTCTCTCCACAGTATACTGCATAGATTTCTACATAAATATTGTAGTCAATAAATACTTTTGTCTATATGCCTTTTTCATAGTATTTACTTTTCTCTAAAAAAATTGATTCTAGAAATTGTGGTGTAATAGAAATGAAATCAATGATAATGATCTGGAATTATTTTTCATACCATTCTAAATATTGCATGTTATATTTTAAAAATAAAGTTAAAAGTTTTGTAAGGAATAAAGTTATCTGAGTGTATCTGTCAGAGATTAATCAGAAAAGCCAAACTCCAAGGAGTTATGTGATAAGGAATTTATTATATAACTCAGACTTTACATAATTGGAGGAGGAACTGGGAAAGGTCAGGTCTTAAAGCAAGAGTAAGAGGATAGGAAGAGACTACTACCAGTCAACCTGAGAAGCCAACAAGTGCAGTCACTAAGTTGGAACTGTGAAGGGTGAGGTGCTGGAAAGTCCATGAGAAACTATTGCCTCTTCAAACTATTGGGTGTTCAGCCCATGGTCTGGAAATGGACTTCACACAGCTGTTGGTCACATGATCAGTAGTTGGGTGGAAGCTGAACCTGGAGTGGAAGAGAATGAGGAATAGCTGGGATCTCTTACCACCTGTGCATCTTTATTGTCACTGCACTTAATAATAGAGATTCTCAAAGAGCAAGGGTTGCTACTTCACTTCCATTTCCCAAATCTCACGTAAATCTAACTCTCAGGCAATGTAATCCAGAACCATAAAAGGGAGGGAATTCGAGGAACAGAAGGCTTGGCCTTTCAAAGCAAGAGAAGTTTAAGTAAGAGTAGTCAGCATGTGGGCCAAGAATAATGGGTTAAAGATGGCCGTAATTCTGTATTGCTTCACCATCCATGTGTGGAGGTCAACTATGCTCCTCTTGAAGCTGGGTTGGGCATGGAGACATGTTTTGGTTTGCAGCTGAAGTGATGCTATGCCTTCTCATGGCCAAACCCATAAGAAAACTTGCAGGAAGCCTAATTACTGGAGCCTCAGCTGTTTTCCTTCTGGATCCACCCTTGGTCAGAGCTGAAGCCACAGTTTCCTCCAGCTGCTCCTAGGTTCCAGACCCATTCCTACGAGGCACGGAAATACTTTAAGTTTTACTTGGAGGATTTCTTCTTGGCCTGGCAGAAACATCTCAGAACTATGCTACAACCTAAAGTTTCTTTTATCCAACCCTCCTTCCTCCCCTCTACTTAGCTTTCTTTCTGTTTAAGCTTCGTAGGTGTTTCTCACAAGAAATATCTTACTCATCTCATGCCATCTCCAGATCTGCTTTTTGGAATATATGAATTAATGTAGGCAGTTTGTTGTGCAGCAAGAAATGGCTGAAACAAAGTTGACAATTCTTCTACTTTTGTCTAAGACAGACCTCATATCATGTCATTAGATTCTATTCAATAAAGATATTTTCATAAAATGTTTAATGATTATTCCTGCTTGAATTTTTTATATAAATCACAAATTAAGAGAAAATAAATATCCTTTGTTCAGGCCACACATTCTTTTGTTAATGCAATACTATCATGTGTATTTTGAAGAGAAATATCAAATTCCCATAGAAATTTAGTCTTCAGATTCAGCTGCTTACAATGAGCAATCAAAAAATCCTTTCTGGATGGCTGCCATCTGAGAGGTAAAATGCTCAGCCCTGAAGCAAACAAATTGATAAGACAATGATTGTGTCTTCAAGAAGCATTGATTGCACTATGGAGAAAATGAATGTACAAATATAATCAACAGTATCATGAGGTTAACTCCTGGTTGGTCTACTTTTTCCATCTGTTTATTATTGGAATAGACCAGCCAGTAGTTAACCTTGGGAATGTCTGAATTTGGCTAAGATTTGTAGAAAGAGTGGCATGGAAAGAATGATAAAGAACCAGCAAAGAAAACCAAACTAAAAACAAAAAGTAACTAATTACAGATTTAGTGAAAATTAGAACAGTTCATGGAAAGGAAATGGAACATTTAATGTAAGCCAGGCTTTTTGACACTGAAAATCTAATTTGATCCCCCCAAAGTATTGGCAGAGTATGTAACTATCTGTAGGAAACGACGGTTAGTTAGCTTGAGAACCTAAAAGCATCAAACATCTTCACTTAGCAGAGCAAGGATTCCATACCACTTATATCCGATTTGTTTAAACATGGTGACTTGCTTGAATTCAGAGAATGAGAATAAAAATTTGAAGCCATAGGGGCTGGAAAGAAAGAAAACAGAGAAAGTAATTACATTTAGCAAGTAGAAGGTCCTTTGACGCCTTCAACATTGCAAATTCATAGAGTGAGAAATCTCATTTCAGTTAGTATGTAACTGAGAAACCACAAGAAACCTCTTTAAAAGAAATAGACTTTGAAATTTAACACAAGTATTTATTTCTTTATTTTCCATTTTTCTTCTAATTCTTGGCTAGTAGGAAGTGGAAAATTCTTTACATCCCCCAGTCAGAACTCTGGGTCACTTTTGGGAGGGAAATGATTATTTAAACCAGGCAAATGAGCCCAATGAGGTGTTACAGCTTAATAAGAACAGTAATGACATCATTTCCTGACTGGTATTATGTGTCAGAAAATGTTTGCCATGCATGACCTCATTTAATCCTTACCAAAGAACAGGGAGTAGGCATTATTTTAACCCCATTTTGTAGACAAGGATTCTGATCCACAGAGTTAAGAGAAATTATTCAGATTTGCACAGCCTGCAAGTAATGGGAACCAAGCTTCAAACCCACACAAAAACTGGTATCCACATACTTTTATTTATAATTGCATTTTGAAGCTGCACTTGCTTATTTTTTGAAAAAAAAATTATAATCATATTATTCAAATTCCAAACATTAGCATGCAATGTTAGTAGTTTCTGATATGTCCTAAAAGAAGAATTATAAGCCCAAATAAGTGAAAATGTATATCTATGTACATATATAATCTGTTTTTAAAAACACAAACCCTCCTTTATAATTTGCATTTTTGAAAGAGTTACTAATTTTCAATATCAGCTTAGAAGAGCTCCCTTTTTAATGGCTACCTAATCTTCTTTTATATGGATATATCATAATTTGTCAACGAGTCCACTATCGGTGGATATAGAGGTTATTTCCAATCATTTGCTATTACAACCATGTTATAATTAATGAACTTGTACTTTACTTCATTTGGCATTTCTCTTAAATCCCTCAGTCTTATCCCTGACCCATATTACCTTTCCAAAGGACCTACATCATCATTCTTGGCAATTATAACTCAGAGATAAATATTTTTTAATTAAGAACGTTTTCAGCTCCACCAGTCTCTTGCTGTAGCATTTCCCAGGAGGCAAGGAGGTCTAAGCATGAATGTTCAGCTCAGAGCATTTATTAAAGCAATAGAATAATTGGGGAACAATATTAGAAAAAAGAGTGAACAGGTTTGAGGACAATTAGGGGTAACAATAAAAAACAGGCATCAAAGGATATTTTTTAAAAATAATTAATCCCCTGATGTTTTAGAAAAAAATACTCCAGTTTTCCTATTTAGAAACTTTCATCCCCCAAATCAGTAAACCAGCTAATGTCCCACATTTGTCTTGCCAACTAATTGTTTCACCAAACATTTGCCTGATGCCTAGACATACTTTAAAAAGCTCTAGAAGCTTGAATACTGGTTATGTATTTTTTTCCTCTCTCATATTGATTACTTATTTGGAGAGCCAACTCGTAAAACTGAACAACTTTGTCTGTAGGAAATCTATTTTATTTTGAGCTTTTTAGAAGCACGTGTTTTATAGATCCTCAGTAATATTATAACTGATTCAATTCTTGTTAATAACAGGGACTTTGGAAAATTTAAGTTTTTTGAAGATATTTATTAATCATATCTTCTCTCCTCTGAACATTTGTTCTTCTTGGCTCCTTCTTTCTGATTATGCCAATTCTGTTCCAAGGCAATCTTATCTCATCCCATTAAGAAGAATAAGCTTTATTAAAGCTCTTTAAGGGCTGGTCCATAGAGTGAAACCCTTACATATTAAAGTCAGAAGCTTAGAGGATATTCAATAAATACTATTGCTGTGATAATGATAAAATGGTGTTTGTCCAAGATAAGTAGGAATTAAGACAGAGGAGACTTTAGCCTTAGATTTCTACCTCTGATAACTCCTGAAGTTCAGAGGTTAAGCAGTTTTCAATTCTTTACACAAAGTATATGTAAGAAAAAATTTATTGTTACATGTCTTAGTTTAGAGATCTTCATAACACACAAATAACAAAAGGAAAATAGTTCTCAGAGAGACTAATTTATATCTACTTTTACCCTCAATCTAATGATTATGAAGACATTTATTGAGTAAAGCTAGAGTCTAAGGGATAAAAGAGCAGAAGCTATTTTTAAAGTATAGGTGAACAGAGAAAATATATAACACCTTCCTTGAGAAAGTAGTATCATTCAGTTATGAATTTATTGATCAGACATTTAGTGTGGGCTTATTAGTGCCAGGTACTAGGACATGATCTGATGAATAAAGCGTGATCCCTGGTTTCTGTCTAGTAGTAGACACATATGTTAAAAAAATAAATGTCATAGAATATTATAGCATGAGGATCAGACTTTTCAGGAAAGTCCACGCTGAGCAGTCAACTTATGGTCTTCGCAAATACTTCCCCGCTAGAATGAGGCAGGCTGGTGCTCTGTGCCCACAGCCAAAGCCTCTAGAATCTCTGTCACAGACCAAGCAGCAACGTATTTCCAGCTCATTAACTTTGGTGAGTACAAAGCTTTAATGTGGTGGGCAAATTATAACACTGAAGTTTAATTATAATTGAAAATATAGTTTAATTTGAGCATTTTTCAGTAAATTGGAGCAAAAGGAGATATGTCATCCTAGTCAGAAACATATTTTCATCTGTAGAAATAAAATGCATTAGCAAGAGGATAATTTGCTGCCAACAGGATGATCCAGATTGCAGCTAGGTGTGCAAGTCATCAAGCTTTTTCTGGTTCGCCATAGATAACAAAAGAAGCAATGAAATGAATGTTCCATAGTAATTAAGTAGCCCACAATTGAGATTAGTTTTATAGTTGCATGTGGATATAGTATACTCTCCAGGAGGTCTTCTCTTTTTTCTCTCTCTTTTATTGCACGTTTGTAAAATACAACCTGAGTCTTTGAATACAGAAAATAGAACTCTGAGGGTTACAATTTGATTATTCTATAAAAAATATCATTGCTTTTATAGAAAATACTCATTCACTTCCTAACATTTATCTGTACTGGGTCATTCATTCACTTATTTATTCAATGGATATTTATTGCCACATTATTGGATATTGGTGACAATATAGTGGGCGATTAACAAATAAGTTTTCTGGTTTCATTAAACTGCAGGTCCAAGGAAGGTAAGAGCTATTTTTTTTTTTTTTAGATTTTTATTTTTATTTATTTTTAGAGAGAGGGGAAGGGAAGGAGACAGAAAGGGAGAGAAACAGCGATGTATGGTTGCCTCTCACATGGCCCTCACGGGGACCTGGCCTGCAACCGAGGCATGTGCCCTGACTGGGAATTGAACCGGGACCCTTTGGTTCCCAGCCCGCGCTCAATCCACTGAGCTACACCAGCCAGGGCGAAGGTAAGAGCTATTAATCAAATAATCAACCAAATATGAGTCTAATTTCACGTATAATAAATGCCATGAAGAGAAATCACATAAGGCCATGGGAGTATAAAGCAGAGGAAAGAGAACACATTTTTAGGGTTAGGGGAAAATTCCCTAGAGAGTGACACTTGATTTTGAGTTGTGAGCTAAGGAGAACTAATTATAAGTGTGAGGCATGGAAGTGGATTCTAGGTAAAGGGCACTTTATATCTGCGGGCTAGAAGGATGATACGTTTAAGAAATAATATGTGTAGGTGGAGAGGGGACAGCTTGTACAAGTTGAGGATGAAGAGTTGCGGAAAAGCTAGGCAATGCAGTCTTACAGCCACGTAAAGTATTTAGGTCTTTTATTCAAGCCCATTAAAAGATCAGTTAGCACTTCTTAAATCTATACTATATGTGAGGTTCTGCGAGTTTATTTTACAGGAATGGCTGTAGAATATGTGGTGGTGTTGCCCAGAGCACCACCCCCTCAGGACTGAGACACTCTTTCCTCTGCCACCTCCTCTCCCCTCCTTGGTGCGGAGAGTGTTGCCTGCTGACACACAGCCCAGTCCCTCCCCCTGAATTTTCGTTAACCAGAGCAGGTGCCTTCTCTAAGATTATGCCCACTCCCTATGACAACCCTCATCCAATGACTGCCTTATGTTGGTGTACAAAGGCTTCCCTCTTTTCATATTGCTAAGTGAAAATGTGTCCATGAAAAATAATGATGTATTATCATATACAATCTCTCATTGAATGAATTAATAACACTGCAATTTGGCTATTGAACTATCAGAGTAAACAATCTGAAAAATCAATATGTATACTGCTTTGACTCCTTACATAAATGAAAATGGTATGATATCCATAAAATGAACAAATTATTTTTTAATGTAATTGGTCTAATCTGTTGAAAGAGGCAGGGCAGATTTGTGGAAGTTGTCTTATTGGTCAATAAACAATTCGCAAAATGCCAAATTAAAAAAGCATATGTTTTTTCTATTCTTATCCTACATCTTTACATCACCTGCGATTGATGAACTTTCCCTTCTTAAGCTCTTTCCCTTGCCTTCATGACATTGTGTCATCTGGTATTTCCTCAAATTATTCTGACCATTTCTTTTCTGTCTCTTTTAAGGAATCCTCTTCATGTGTCCACTCTTGAAACTGTAAGAAGATATACAATTCAAGGCTCTGATCTTAACCTCTTTCCACTCTGAGTGGTCTCATAATTTCATCCATTTTTATGATTTAGCTTCTACATAAGTAATGACTTTTCAGCTTTCAGTTTTAATCCCAAACTGTTTCACCAGGAATAGAATCTGCATCTTCATGTCTGCTGTACAATTTCAAACCTGGCTATAAATATATATATATAAATAAATAAACCTAAAACCCTAACAGTAATCTTAGTTATTTTTCCCAAAATTGTTTCTTCTTGTCTTCTTTATGTCAATTTATAACTAAATAGATTTATGTACTGTGAATTTTACTTTATAAGTATTTCTAAATCAGTCCAGTATTTTAGATTCCAGTCTCCAAGAGGCAAAACCAGGTTTTCTTTATTTCTTACTTATTCTTTTGGCCCTGACATTTTCTCCCTTAAATTCTTCTTTCATCCTACTGCCAGAATGATCCATGAAAAATTGGAATTCAATGTGTCATTTCCCAGCTAAAAATCCTCCAATACTTTCTTATTTCTACAAATAAATTCTGAAATCCTCAGACTGGAACAGACATTTTCAGAGTTATGGCCTCTGGTTACTTTTCTAGTAGTAGATCTTATCTTCATTCAAATTCATGGAACACTTTGTATGGTATTCAGCAGTGTTCAAAATTGTTCAAAACTAAATGAATGAATGAATGCTAGAAATGTAATAGACTATCTTGTACGACTGGACAAAATCTATCACAGCAAAGGGAGACTGTGAAGTAAAGTAGTAAAATTGTTATTAGCTAAGTAGTATTGGTGGTTAATAAAACTCAGCTGCTATAGCAATCTGAACACTGATGAGACTGTTAATGTATGCACTAATTTGTATCTGTATACTCTAGGATTATATGACCAAAAAAACCTCCTTAGAGCAATTGGGCAATATTTTTGAAAATAAGGTATTTTAGTTGTTCTTACCTGACTTGAACCTATAGACCCCTTTCATGGCAATTAAATGAATGGTAAAATCACTTTTAAAAGAAAAGCGTACCTGGCTGAGGGGGGCGGGGCATGGGGAGAAGGGTTTTCAGGAACCGCTATGGAGAACACATGGACAGAACCAAGGGGGAGGATGGAGGCAGGGGAGAGAGGTGGGTTTGGAGGGGGTGGGGGGAGGTGAGGGGAGCAGATGCAGACAACTGTAATTGAACAACAATAAAGTAATATTAAAGTTTAAAAAAAAAAAGCGTACCTGGCTGATGTGGCTCAGTAGATTGAGTGCTGGTCTGCGAACCAAAGGGTCACCAGTTCAATTCCCAGTGAGGACACATGCCTGTGTTGCAGGCCAGGTCCCCAGCAGGGGCTGTGCAAGAGGCAACCACACATGGACATTTCTTTCCCTCTCTTTCTCCCTCCCTTCCCGTCTCTCTAAATCTGAATATTTTTTTTTTAAAAAGAAGAAAAGTATATATGAATTTGCATTCATCAATTTTTACATAAAATTTCAGTGACTTCACTAAGCTTGGCTTAAACATTCTTGCTACAATCAATCTTTAATTTCTCTGATGCTTGGTTAAATAAGTTTTGAAAGTTACATCAAAAAAATTTTAATAGTATTAAATAATTGCCTTTCCTATTGCCTTTTCTATCAGGCAATAGAATATTGCCTAATATTCTATTAAACTAGACAACAGATCCAAAAGTCAGATGATTGGTTTAAGAATAGTAGATGATCCTAAAACTCGCCTGACCTTCACCTTCATCTAGACCCTATTCTTTACCCATCCACAGACTCAACTTTATTATGACTTTCTCATGTCCCTGACCCTGCGCTTGGCTCTAACTCTCACTTTTAGCTTGACCTTTTACCTGTCTTAATCTATGTCCCTGATCTTCGCCCTGATCTTTTCCCATGTTGCTAACCCTGAAGCTAAACCAGAGCATCACCATCACTATGGCACTAATGCTCTCTTTACGATGAGTTTGCTGACTGATTGCTTTTGACCTTGAATTTCATCCTCACTCACACTTTTTCTGACCTACTATCCTATGCCTCACTCTTTCTCTAATCCTAGTCTTACTCTTAAAAAAAAAAAAAAAAAACACAGATTTTATTTGTTTTTAAAGCAAGGAGATGGGAGGGAGAAACAAAAGGAGAGAAACATCGATCCATTGCCTCTCACACATGCCAAACCAGGGACCAGGGCCACAACATGTGGCCTGATGGGAAATAGAACCAGTGACTTTTTGCTTCAAAGGTTAGCCCTCAATCCACTGAGCCACACCAGCCAGGATTCCTCATCTTACTCTTTGATAACTCTCATGCTGACTCCCATCATGACCCTGACCCTCATCAGAACTGACGTATACATTCACATTAACTGTAAATGTGACTCTGACCCTCAACTGATCCTGACACTAAGCCTGAGTTAGACACTAATCACACTCACACAGTACAGAATCTGTATGTTAGCTTTATCCCTAGCCCACCCTGACTCTGATTCTGACACACTGACCCTGTCCCTGATGCTCACACTTAAAATCTGACTCTGATTTTTACTCTTACACTGACCCTGTTCATGAAATAGACCTGAAGGCCAAATGCAAAGTCAGGATGAATGTTATAGCAAAGTTCAAGGTTAGGATCAAGGTCATGGTAATGGAGAGGGTCACTGTGAAGGTTGAGTACACAGTGTCAGATCGTTTTAGGACAAGGATGATGGTAGAGGTCAGGCTCAGTGTCAGGCTGTGGTCAAGGTCAGGGCACTGATTATGATCAGAACCAAGCTTTGCGTCAAGGAGAGGGTAATGGACAAGCTGAGGGTGAGGGTCAGGGTCAATGTCATGGTAAGAATGAGCTTCAGGGTCACAAGTCAGGGTCAAAGTGTGTGTCAGTGTCAACATAACCATCACAGTCAGTGAAAAAATTATTTTCAGAGTAGGTTCAATGGGTGGTCAGGTACAGTGTCAGGGTTAGTGTCAGACTGAAGTTAGAAGTCAGAGTCAGGATGAGAGTGAGTGTACTATCATGGTCAGTGTGACGGTAATAGTCAGGATCAGGCTAAGAATCAAGGTTACTCTTAGGGTCATTGTGAGAGTCAGGGTCTGAGTGAGCACCCAGTAAGGGTGAAATTATGTAGGAGACAATGTCAGTTTCAGAAACAGCATGAAGGTTAACATCAAGGGAAGGTGAGAATATGGGGTCACTTGCTTAGGGGATGGTCAGGGTGAGGGTCAGAGTCTGGGTGAAGCTCAAGTTCAGTATCAGTGTGAGAACAGTCAAGGTATGATAAGAAAAAAAATTGTGGGTAAATGAAAAATTAGTTTTATTAGATCTGGCTGGTGTGGCTCAGTGAATTTAGTGCCGACCTGCAAACCAAAGGGCCACCATTTAGATTCTCAGTCAGAGCACATGCCTGGGTTGCAGGCCAGGTCCCCACTAGGGGTCGTGTGAGAGGCAACGACACAATGATGTTTCTCTCCCTCTCTTTCTCCTTCCCTTCCCCTCTCTAAACATAAATAAATAAAATCTTTAAAAAATTAGTTTTATTAACGCAATATACTAAAGGTTTTCTGTATTAAGTTATATAAAATATATGTCCATATGTTCAACGTTGCAGTGAGGCATGTTGCTGAAGTAGATATAACATAATATTTGAACATAGGTCTATGAAGTCTGTCTAGAAGGTATCCAGCCATGTAATATGATAGACACATTTATTGAAAAGATACAATAAACAATAAACACTGTGCATAGGTCAATGACACCTCAGCCCCCTTCAAGGTAAGCACCTTGGGACCTCACACAGTTCTCCCAATCACCATCAGCTGCCCCATCTTATTTTCTGGAGTCTCATCAATGGTCTGAGATCTCTTCCCTTTCAAAGCTGATTTTATTTTTGGGAAAAGACAGAAGTTGCAGGCTGCCAAATCTAAGATGTAGGGGGGTTGATCAAAGAGCCTGTGTGATTTGATATTTCACCAAAAATGTCTGCATAAGACGTGATGCATGAGTGGGCATGTTGTCGTGACAAAGCTGCCAATCACCAGTTACCCATAGCTGTGGCTTTCTGAATCATACAAATAGTTTGCATGGAGGAGTGTTCAGGCTTAGCTAAAAATTTAATGCAGATTCCTTGCTCTACTCACTCAGTCGTTTTGAATGAGACAGCCACACAGTGCACATGTTCACTTAACAATGTCTACCAACCCCACTGACTAGTACAGTGACATCATTATTGTTCACACATGCTCATTCCAGTCCACTCTCCTTAGCTGCCAGGTTATATTGATGTCATGGAAACCATTCTCATTATATTAAGAATGGTTGGACTTTTTCCAGACAGACCTTGTATATCTACAGAAACAAATGTGACAGTCAAAAAAACAAAAAAACAAAAATAAAAAAAATCATAGCTATTTACATTGTATCTAAGAAAATCCAGGTTGTTGAGGCATTAATGTTTTACTTTTTAAAATTTATTTA
Source organism: Micronycteris hirsuta (assembly GCA_004026765.1). NCBI lineage: Eukaryota > Metazoa > Chordata > Mammalia > Chiroptera > Phyllostomidae > Micronycteris > Micronycteris hirsuta. Next base: position 72,345 of record PVJI01004392.1, on the reverse strand, counting down.
TCTGGACATTTACCATATTTTTTGGACTATGAGACGCACTTTCCCCCCAAATTTGGGAGGAAAATGGGGGTGCATCTTATAGTCTGAATGTGGCTTACCTGGCTCACTATGAGCAGGGAGCAGCAGTGGAGGGGGGTCACAAGAGGCAGGAGCAGGGTTGCTGCTGCAGGAAGCCGGCAGTGGCAGGGGTGGGGCAATTTCACTTTACATTGGTGAAATGTTATGTTATTTATGTTATTAAATATTTTACCACATTTTTGCTTCAAAAATTTTTTTCTATTTTCCTCCTCTAAAACCTAGGTGTGTCTTATGGTCCGAAAAATATGGTAGTTTTTATTTTTCCATCTGCTTTTTAAACTTTAGAATACATGTAGATATACACATACAGAGGTAAAAAACACAAAACTGCTTTGGCATTACTCAAAGTATTAAATTAGTTAAAGGATTAGCATAGTCATTCACTTTTTTCAGTCCCATAGGCAAAGATTGCATTATTTAAGGAAAAGAGAATGAAGAGCTGAACAAAAAGTGGGTGACTCAGAGCTACATCAATATCCCTCCTGGAGTAGTCAGTCAAACTCTTATCCTTCATCAAATTTAGGATTGAGAGGAAGAATTATATGGATGATTTCCCCATCTTGCCTCTTTGCCATCTGTCCTAAAGTAATCATTATTTTTCTACAACAATTGCATTGTGGAATCTTCATTAAGGAACAAGCCGTTACTTGGAACAATTAAGCTGGCATTGAAACTGTTGGCCCAGCAAAGCACATTATTCACGAATCCCACATGCTTCACATATGTTGGTCCCACTGCAGACAAAACCAGAAATCTATAGTTTTACTCTGATATGAAAACTTAGAATCAAAGACTAGTAAATCAGGTAAATCAAGGCAAACATCAATATAAGATAAGGAACAGAAGTCAAGACCATTTGAAATTTTCTTAGTTCTGGGCAGCAGTTGGAGAACTGGATACTTTCACTTTACCAATGTATTTATTGACCACAGTTCTGTTTAAAAATTACCATCTAATTTTTATTCTGTTCCTTTGTAATCTGCTGTCAGCAGTTACAGATGTCTGTTGAAATGGCTCACAACCACTGAAATGAGGGATTTTCTGTGTTTGACAATAGAATAATGTCATACCCTACTAACTCTGCCTAAGAATTAAAATAATTTTAAATGATATGTGTACTAGGTAAAAATATCAGAGCAGTGTTAACTTCATTCCTTTGTTCAATAGCATGTAATCAATGCCTGAAACTAATGTATATGATCATTATGAAGAGCTCTGAAAAGAGATATTTAAGCAATTGGAAGATAACTGCGCTTATGTGTTGTTGTTCAATAATAGAATCAAAATAGCAGATTTTATCAAGCTATTGTTATATTTCCTGGCATATTATTTACTTATTTTGTTTATATTCTGTTTGCTTCTGTTTAGCTATGAATAAAAATAAAAGATGTATGATGAGCAAAGGTTATTCCCTATACCTAAAATCTCCTACAATCCTATGAATATATTTTTCCTAAAAAACTTGAAACATTTAATCATTCATTTTAAAGCTCCTAGTGGCCACCAGAAATATCTGGGATAGTTTTGACAGCAAGGGAGCAATGGTGAGGTGACAGTGTGTCACATTTGCATTACTTTGGCATTTAGAAATTCCTTTTTGTCTATGGAGAAAGATAGAGTGTTCTAAATCAAATATCATATTTTAATAGGCAGTATAAAGTACTAGAAAGAAAGCTTCCCATAATGTATTTCTAGGAAAAATGGAAGTCTACTTCTGTCTTTCACAGAAAATAGAAACTTCATTTAAAAAATAATCCACCAAATTATTATTTTATTAACGATAATTGTCATCCCCAGAAATGGAGGCAAAAGCTAACATCTTTTCTAATAACCACACTTTTCCAAGCTTAAGTTAAAAATATTGACAAATATAGGTGAACTAAACTTTATACCCAATAGGATGACTGGTGTAAAAAAACACAGAAAATAAGTGTGGGCAAAGCTGTTAAAGAAGTTAGAACCATGTGCTCTGGTAGTATAAAGGTACAATGGCGCATCCACTTTGGAAAACAGTATTACAATTCCTCAAAAATTGAAAATAGAGTTACCATGTGATCCAGCAATGCCACTTCTGAGCATATATTCTAAAGAACTGAAAGAAGGTATTGTGCCTATGTTCATGACAGCATTATTCACAGCAGCCCAAAGGCCGAAGCCCAAGGATGCACGAGGGGATGAGCCGATAAACAAGCTGGTATATACACACATGGTATATGACTCAGCCTTATAAAGGAAGGAAATTCTGACAAATGCTACCACATGGATGGAGCTTGAAGACATTAGGCTGAGTAAATAAAACAGTCACAAGAGGACAATAATATATGTTAATAGCAGCTATATTCTTTTGTGTTCTTTTAATCTATCTATATTTTAAATTTTGTTTCGAATGAGATTGTCTAATAAACAATTAAAAGAAAGAAGAAAGCAGCAGGAGAAAGAAAAATGTATTTTTAGTTGCAAAATGCTGATATCCTTATAAACACAGACTGTTTGGAAATCACATCTTACTTAGGCATTTTATGACCTTATTTCCCAACTCAGAGTCTCTTTTCTGAAAATGAGGTCCTCTACCAAACTTAACAATGAACTTTATGCAGTACCATCTGCAGATTTACTTAGTGTACACTTACCTTCTTTTTCCAGTGATTAATGTGAGAGAGTTAAATGTGAGGTCTCACAACATTTCTTTAGCATTCCTTTTGAGCGCTCTCCTTTATTCTTTAGGAGTGATCATTACCCTCTTTTTCTTTATCCCTCAGCTTGATTTTAATCCATAGCTCTGTTTCAAAGAACTATTGACAGGCTTTCTCCAAGGGATAATGATTCTGTTTAACATCTTTGTAGTTGTCATGCGCAACCATCTTAAAAATGCATTGTGTATGTCACACAATACCACAGGCACATTGAATCTTACTATGTCATGTTTTTGACGGAGGACTTATGCCCAGCCACTGGACCCTTACTACAGCTACAGTTCTCTCCAGACAGGAAAGTAAAAGGATTTCAAAGTTGTTCTGAGGGAATGAATGCTGCTCCACTCCTGTGACTCTCCTGGGGATGCCACAACCAGCCCCTGAGTAGAATTGTCCTTGAGTGGGGCTGATACTGAACATTTCAGAGAATCACAGGACCTGTTAAACTGGGTTTGTTGAGGGAAATCAGAAATGATGGACTACACTTGGTTTTGAGAACCTGGACTGAGGCTGTGTGTAGACACAGGCTTTGAGAAATAAAGCAGTTAAACAACTTGAACGGTGCTTTTAATTACGTGTAGTTCTTAGTTTTCATTAGTGTAGGCAATCAGACAGGTTTTTCCAGCATGAAAATAAATCGATCAACAATTCTATTACATTCTGCATGTTTAAACCAAAAATGAATTCATATTCCAAATGTTATGTTTTTAAAGCAAAGTCATACATTAGTTGTTATTGTATTTGAGGCAAAATACCACAAGAATGTGTTTCATCATTTTCTTAACACTACTTGTATCATAGTTACATTTTTTCAGGGCTCTTGCTGTGCTGAATTGTTAGGGATGAAAGTTCATCTCCAACGTTCTTCCATTTTCTGAAAGTACTTGGCCCTGGCTAGCCCCTCCACTCATAAATCTATTTTCCTGTGTTCCAAAACTGTCCTTCTTTTTTCGAACTCCAATGTCAACATAACTTTTCTGTTTTTCATTCTGTTATCTCGTGTTTTAGTGAAAAACAGCTAATCTGATGTACTCAAATGCTACATAGTTCATGAGACTCCGTGGTAAAATGTCATGTGTCTATGCTAAAACCTAATCTAGACCTCTATGAGACAATAAATTAACCTAAAGAAAAGTCTGTTTGGGATTTAAGACACTGTTTTCAGGCTTAAGGAAGGAATGCTCTCTTTAGTTAGCTGGTTGTTATCGTTGCTTCATGCTTTGCTGCTCAGTGTGTGAACCTCAGACCAACCATGTCTGCATCATTTGCAAGTTTCTTAAAAATACAGGCTCTTGGCCAGGTAGCTCAGCTGGTTGCAGTGTCGTCCCCATACATCAAGGTTGCTGGTTTCACCCCTCATTAGGGCACATACAAGAAGCAACCAGTGAATTCATAAATAAGTGGAACAAGAAATTGGTGTTTCTCTTTCTCCCTTCCTTTGCCTCTCTAAAATCAATTGTTCAGTAAAAATTAAAAATATGGGCTCTGAATTTTGTCTAACCACTAAGCTGTACACCTGAAACCCACAGAAAATAAAACTGAAAAAAAAAGAACATTAATAAAAAGAAATACAGTTTCCCTGGTCTCTCCCTAGACCTAATGAATAGTCATCTGAATATTTAGCAAGATTTCTAGGGATTTATGTGCACAGTAAAATTTGATAAGCACACTTTAAACTTTTTCATACTAATATTTATATATTAATATTGTACACACTGTAAATAATAATAGGACCCAATGTTTTGAGTGATTCTATCTTCAGGCATTGTGATAAGTGCCTCACCATAACTCTATGAGGTAGGTACTACTATTATCCCAATTTCTCGGATTGGGTGCAGAGCCTGAGAGGTCCTGTAGCTTGTTTCAATTCCCAGAGCTAACAGTATGTGAAAGAGTCAGGAATTAAGCTCAGCTCTGTTAGATGCCAGACCATGAGAACTCAGTCATTTCCTATATGTGCAGAGGGGTTTATGTTATTTAGCTTGCTTGGTAAAACATGGAAGCTGTAAGCGTATTACCCCAGTGGGTCATTATACATAATACTAGTTGTGTTGTGTCTTCAGATGGAAATTGCCAGGAGTAGCATTTTATCCACCAGAATTTAGTGAAAAGGTTCAAACTCTCATAAATCTAAGAAAGAGTGATGAGCATCCATGACTTTCTCTGATACACTATTGCCTTTTTCTCCAGTGTCAGTTCAGGATGGTTGTTAGTCATGCCAAAGAGATTTTTGGTAAGTTGCTCTTTCCCTCTTTCCACTTTCTATATTACAATCCTAGGGTATTCACGATCAAATATTCAGATATTAGAGATTTCCACATAAAATGGTAAGTAATCCTACCTGCCTTTTCAAAGAAGCAGGACTGGGAAAACATTTGAATGACTGGGTTAAATAGGAATTGCAGAGTTTCAAAGACTAACTGTGGAAGCATATAGAAGTGACAGTATAAAATGGAAAATAGCCAGAGAGAAATTCCAGAATTAGATTACTCAATATAAAAATTCCTCGTTTGATATAAATCAATATGGCCCATTTAAAAGAAATTGAAACCACTCCTATCCCTGTCCTTATGATCTCATTTTCCAGAAATTAGTAACAATTGTTAAGCCAGGTGTTTATTCTCCAGAGAGTTCCCTATCTCCATATGTCTATCTCCTTACCCACTTACCTACACACACTATTAGTTTTCACAAATGGAGATGACTCTAAGCATTTTGTTTTATATCATGCATCCTTCTATTAATAATAAATGGTGAACATACCATATTATAGTGTCAGAATACGCAGACCTGTGTCACTACTTTAATGACCACTGATAGTACATTGTATGGATATGTCATATGTTCAAAATATTTTTATGGATAAGTATTTATTTGGTATCATTTTATTTTGTCATTACTTTATGCTGCAAAAAAGTATCCTGAATTGATGACAATGTATACTTATGTGCTAATATGAATATTTTTAAGGATAAATTTTATACACAAAATTGCTTGACTTGATATACAATGCCAAATTGTCCCTTTTTAAAGAGTGGCATCAGCTGACCCTCTCCCAGCAACGCAGGAGCCTTCACACCGACCACACTCAGACTCTGAAAAATTATGTCAATATGACAGTACAAAAGTATCTTTCTTATTGGTCTTTTAATGTTAATTTATTTGTCTTGTAGCAAGATTAAATATTTTCATACAATAATTGACCATTATATTTCAGTTTCTATAATTTACTAATTTATTTATGAGCCCTATTTTACATATAAATGATACTATTATTACCCATAAGATTTATTAAATATTATAGAGGTTCTTTTTCCTAAAATAAGTGATACAGTCTTTTGTAGCTTGTAATTTAATTGTATAAGAGTATATCTTATGCCCAATTTTTAATTTGGTTGGGTTTTTTTTGGTGTTGAGTTTTGTTTTGTAAGTTCTTTATACATTTTGGATATTAACCCCTTATCATTTGTATCAGCAAATATGTTTTCCCACTCTGTGTGTTTTCTTTTTATTTTGCTGATGTTTTCCTTTGTTGTGCAAAACCTTTTTATTTGATGTCCCATTTGTGTATTTCTTCCTTTGTTTCCCTTGCCTGGGGAGATATATCTGAGAAAAAATATTGCTAAGAGCAATGTCCGAAATTTTACTGCCTATGTTTTCTTCTACAACTTTTTATGGTTTCAAGTCTAACATTTAAGTCTTTCACAATTTGAATTTATTCTTGTAGTATAAGAAGGTGGTCTAGCCTGGCTTGTATAGCTCAGTGGATTGAGCGTGGGCTGCAAACCAAAGGGTCGCTTGTTTGATTCCCAGTTAGGGCACATGCTTGGGTTGTGGGCCAGGTCCCCAGTGGGAGCCATGTGAGAGGCAACCACACACTGATGTTTCTCTCCCTCTCTTTCTCCTTCTCTTCCTCTCTCTTTGAAAGTAAATAAATGAATAATCTTGTAAAAAAAGAAGGTGGCCTGGTTATATTTTTCTGCATATATCTGTCCAATTTCCCCAATATCATTTTTTGAATACATTATCGTTAACCCATTGTATGTGCTTGCTTCCTCTGCTTAATATTAATTTACTGTAAAGGTGAGGATTTATTTCTGAGCTCTCTATTCTGTTCTATTGATCTATTTGTCTATTTTTCTGTAAGTACCACACTGTTTTGATTACTGTGGCCTTATAGTTTAATTTGACATTAGGTAGCATGATTCCTTCAACTTTGTTCTTCTTTCTCAGGATTGCTGTTGCTCTGTGGGGCCTTTTGTGGTTCTATATAAATTTTTGAAATATTTGTTCTAGTTCTGTGAAATACATCATTGGAATCTTGATAGAAATTGTGTTTGAATCCATAGATTGCTTTGGGTAGTATGGACATGTTAATTCTTCCTATCCATCAACACAGTATGTGCTTCCACTTATTTGTATCTTCTTTACTTTCTTTCTTCAGTGTCTTATAATTTTCTGAGTACAGGTCTTTTACATACTTGGTTAGGTTTATTCCTAGGTGATTTATTGTTTTTGAAGTAATTGTCTCCGAAGAGGATATACATATGGCCAATAGACATATGAAAAGATGTTTAACATCACTAACCACCAGAGAAATCAAATTAAAAACACAATGAGATATCATCTCACACCTTTCAGAATGGCTATCATCAATAAATCAACAAACAACTCACTGGCAAGGCTGTGGAGAAAGGGAAACACTTTTGCACTGTTGGTGGAAATGGAGACTGGTGCAGCCACTGTGGAAAGCAGAATGAAGACACCTCAAAAAAGTAAAAATGGATCTTCCCTTTGACCCAGTGATCCTACTTCTGGTAATATATCCGAAGGAACCCAAAACATTAATTTGAAAGAACATAAGCCCCCTATAATCAATACAGTGTTATTTACAATCACCAAAATATGGAAGCAGCTCAAGTGTCTATCCATAGATGAGTGGATAAAACAACTATGGAACATTTATACAATGGAATACTACCAGGCTGTAAAATGGAAGAAAAATTTACCCTTTGCAACAGTATGGATGAACCTGGAGAACATCATGCTAAGAAAAATAAGCCAGTCAGAGAAAGACCAATACTACATGATTTCACTCATACGTGGAATCTAATGAACAAACTGAACTAACAAGCAAAATGGAAACAGACTCATAGTTAAAGGGCTGGGTGACAGCTAAGTGGGCCTTGAGCATGGACAACAGTATGGTGGTTGTGGGGCGTGTATAAGGCGGGTAAATGGTAATGGAAAAGTACAATAAAATAAATTTTTAAAAAAGAGTGTGCCTATACACATACTTTAAATTTTAGGAAATAAAAGTTGTTAATATTTTTCTATATTGTCTTAAAACCCAAGTGCCCATTTGCTGCAATCCATATTTATTACATGACTTCATGTAATTTTGATCATCCTGCATATAACTAGAAAACTTTATTTATGTCTATTCATTCTTTACTGATTTTAGGTCATGTTAATAATGATAACTTTCTAAATTATTTTTCTTGGAAGTATGTTTTAACTGAAAGTTTTCCCATCATAGTCTTCCTTAGAGAGTGTAAAGTACATAAATAAATGCATTGTGTTCACAGATCTCTCATCTGGACTTCACACTTTTATTGTATTGCTTTTAAAACTCTAGTAAATGTTAGATCAGCACTAAAGCTTATTCTTTCAAACAAATTCCCTGGGATTCAGAAAGATTCCATGTTACCTTGTGAGAAAAAAAAAAAAGAATTATATCAGGCAAGGCAGCTAAATCAGCTCTGGTGACTACTGAGTGGCAGATATCATAGTCCTATTATCTATTCATAAAGAGAGCACACTCCCAGAACAAGCTAGAGTCAGAGAACATTGAAATATTTGCATTCAAAGAGATCTCAGTTGTAATCTATTCTCCAGATCTTTTGCGAGAAATGAGTATTTAAATTACCTAAATTTAGACAACTCAATCAGAAATTAGAGACAATAAAATTGTTCTAAGATAGTAGAAATTACAATTTACCATTAGGGTATGTTAGTAAAAATTAATTGCACATAGCTTTAGAAATAGAATATTACCCTATTGATGCTGGCAAAGAAGAGACCCATGGTGTGCTTCTGAAGATAGGGAGGCAAGCAGAGGTGAGAGTACATGATCTGCGGGGCTATCTGGGCTCCTATAGGTCAGCTTCTGAAAAAAATAGCAACAGGAGCAGTCCCCATCTGAAACAGGACTCAAGACTTATCAACTGCTTAGTCCCCCTAAAAGTCCATCGGAAAAACGTGTTGATGAAGCAAAGTTTATTAAAGTTACTTCAGAAAGGGTGAGTAACATCTTACTAGTCTTAATAGTACCTCAGAAAAGGAAAGTCAGTTAAAGGTATTTATAGGTTTTTGGGTTTTGTCCCAGTGGTTTAATTAAAATTTGTTTAAGGTAGCTGTTTTCTCAATTGAGTAAATTATTTGACTTGAAATATTGGTTTTCAGAAGTTCCCTGAAGTTATTTATTATTTAGAGTATTATTTTTCTAGGTAAGAATTTCCTGAAAAAAAAATGTTTTGGTCAAGTTGACACAGGTGATCTAATTTCCAAACCCTGATAAACTATGTGGATGCAGTCGGTCTCACTTCTAAGACCTCCGAAGAGATCATCTGGGAAACAAGTCCTTTCTGCCTTCTAGCTCCTTGCCAATTCTCATTTACAGTCATCTAAATCTTCAACAAGATTCTTGTTCATTGCTATAGTGTAATTTCAGGGACCTACCAGTCCCCTCAAAATACCTTGCATTATGCTAGGTAACAAGATGTTAATACCAGGTAACTTAATTGTGAAATGTATAAAATAAATGTGCTGTTTGGGTATCATTTTTTTAAAATTTTTTTAAAGATTTTATTTTATTTATTTTTAGAGAGAGGAGAAGGGAGGGATAAAGAGCAATGTATGATTGCCTCTCACATGGCCCTCACTGGGGACCTGGCCTGCAACCCAGGCATGTGCCCCAAGTGGGAATCGAACCAGGACCCTCCGGTTCCCAGCCCACGCTCAAGCCACTGAGCTACACCAGCTGGGCTGGGTATCATTTTTTAAGCATATGTTTTATCTTCCTAGCATTACTTGTCTGACGATAGGTGGCCTCCTAATAATATGGAATGACAGTGTCTCAGTACCTAACCTGTAAATATCTTTTCCTAGACTAGTCACAGCATTCACATTAATGGGTTTGAAAAGACTAGCAATCAAAATGTAACTATTATATATGAAGTGACCTTAGGTGTTATTTTCATCATGCATACTTGTAGGGTAAGTGGAGGCAGTCTGGCTCCCTCACCCATGTGTCTGAGTAACTAAGGGAAGCAGTGTTCCCATAGCCTTGGAGGGGCCTGACAAGTAGTGTTCTCATAGCCTTGAGACTGGGTCCAATAAACCGTTCCCATAACATGAAGTGGGCTCGCACGTGTAGAATTATGCTATGTTATATAATGTTCTGGCAGTTTTCTGGCTTTATTTCTCTCTAGTATTTAAATAGGTAGGGACTCCCTGCTGGGGCAATGATAATGAGAGGTATGAAAGGGGACAGGTGCCATGCTGGGAGCAAGGGCCATGACATGTGCCACACAGAGACATACAGATAGGCAAGCATCTTGCCAAATGAGTGGCTTACCCACCTGTGAATAAAGACATGCCAGACATCCCAATGGCTCCGTGAATATTTTTCCGTCTGTTCAAATACCATGGACCTTTCTGGCATTAAAGGGTCGCAACACAATAATTCGGGCAGGGAGAACTCTTAATGTTTGAAGTTTTAAAAAATAACTATTTAAACACAACCATTCTCTATTTTGTTAATTAAATCTATTAAATGTTATGCATAGACACTAATGCTTTTGAGATATTAAATATAAATCATATCATCCAATCATAGGTGTACATACCCCTCTGATATATTAAATTCATATAGAAACTTTCTGGTCATAATATATAAAAAGAATTAGAAAGGTGAATATTCTTTTTTTTTATTTATTTTTTTTGAATATTCTTATTTACAATAGTGATTATTGAATATATAAAAAACTCATAGAACTCCACTCCAGGAAGACAAAAAACTCAATTAAAAAATGGGCAAAAGACTTGAACAGACACTTCTCCAAGGAGAACATACAGATGGCCCAGAGACATATGAAAAGATGCTCAGCATCACTAGCCATCAGAGAGATGCAAATTAAAACCACAATGAGATATGACCTCACACTGATCAGAATGGCCATTATAAACAAATCAACAAACAAGTGTTGGAGAGGATGTGGAGAAAAGGGAACCCTACTGCACTGTTGGTGGGAATGCAGACTGATACAGCCACTGTGGAAAACAGTATGGAATTTCCTCAGAAAAATAAAAATGGAACTGCCTTTTGACCCAGCAATTCCACTGTGAGGATTATACTCTAAAAGCCCTGAAACACCAATCCAAAAGAACCTATGCACTACAATGTTCATAGCAGCACAATTTACAACAGCCAAATGCTGGAAGCAACCTAAGTGCCCATCAGCAAATGATTGGATCAAGAAACTATGGTACATTTACACAATGGAATTCTATGCAGCAGAGAGAAAGAAGGAGCTTATACGCTTTGCAACAGCATGAACAGAACTGGAGAGCATTATGCGAAATAAGCCAGGTGGTGAGGGACACATACCATATAATCTCACGTTTAACTGGAACATAATCAACAAAAGAAAAAAGCAAGCATAATAGAACCAGAAACATTGAAATTAAGAACAATCTAACAATAGCCAGAGGGGAGGGAGGGGGGTACTGTAGGGAGAAGGGTTTTCAGGAACTACTATAAAGGACACATGGACAAAACCGAGGGGGAGGGCAGAAGTAAGGGAGAGAGGTGGGTTTGGAGGAGGTGGGGGAAGGGGAGGGGAGAAAAGGCAGACAACTATAATCGAACAATAATAAAGTAATTGAAAAAAATAGTGATTATTGATATCGACATCACCCCCATTATTTCATGCTTTTTCTAAAGCTATAACTAGAGTAAACAAAATTGTTATTATAATTTTAACTTTCAAGATAAGGCATCATATTCCCAGGATTATTTTAAAAATTAAAGCAATAGATTCATTCTCCTTTTTGTTAAAAAGAAATATGCCAGTGACAGTGGCAAGTATTAGAGTAATTTTTCCATTATTATTACACTTCTTCCATTTTATATTTTTAAATAGAAAACAATTATATACTTAGTAGTCCTTGTGTAGTAGGCAGTGAGATAGGCTTGAGCAGGAATGATAGGCCAGGTGCAAAGGGCAACCAAGGTGGAGAGCCCTGGGTGCCCATGGCCACTCCCTTAAGTATGAACCCCTTTAGATGACATCTAGACCTCAGTTGTGCTTCAGCTGCAGGCCCAGAAAATCAGTAAAGCCAGGCAGAGTGACCATGACTGACATCAGGACCAGCTGCAAGGACTAATGACTCTCCCCTGGCGACAACCAATCAGTGGAGACCAAGACCCTGAGGAGGCACACCTGGGAAAGCTGATTAATATTCTATTAAGTTCTCCCCCTGAGACCTCAGATAAAAGCCCTCAGGATGGTGGACCCAGGTTGGCTCTCTCTATAGAGCACTTCATTCTTTCCCAGGGCTCTCTTTCTCTTTCTTTGTCTATACCCGACCTGTAGGCATGCTCAAACCTCTCCTCTGTCTTTCAACTCTCAAGACACATCTCTCTCTCTCCCTCTCTCTCTCTCTCTTTCTCTCTCTCTCTCTTTCTCTCTTCAGCTCCAAGAGCCCTTCTTTTGCTGTAACTTGTTTCCTGAACCCATTTCCTCTGTAGCTCACTTCTTCTACCTCTGGGATTTGCTAAATAAACTTTATCTTATAATTTGAATCTTGGCTTTGAATTCTTCCCTTACCTAGAACTGAAGAACCAAGGTTGCTGACCTGAGGCTACACCTGGTGCCATTTTTCCACCACTAACATTTAACTAAATTTTGGCTTAGAAATTATTAGAGTATGCACAGAGATTTTTTTTAAACCGAGCTAATAAAAAGAGATATAACTTTATTGTTTCATTACCAGGACCTAAAATCTACATCAACACATATTTCCAACAAATCATTTCTCATATCTTTCTTTGCTACAATTTTTTATCAGATTTTAATTTAGCCTTTTCACTAGGAGGTAAAAAAAAACAATCTTCTTCCTTTTTGTGGTATCTGGCTAAGATAAATTAAGAACAGCATGTACCAAAGAATGCTCACTTTCTATAGCAATGTGAAAGACCAGCCTTCCTCCACCTCCAGACTATAGAAAGGAAAGCTGAGAAACATCAGGTAGAAAAATGTCTGAGGAAACTCCTTTATGAAGTTTGTCAAAGGGTTGTCTTCTTTTCCTGCCTCTTGTTCAAGGATGAGAAGGATTTCTGTCTCCCTCAATCAAGTTGAGCGGTACTCATGAACCTGACATGTGTCCCTAGAAATTGGGTGGGCACAACACCTAGTTTCTGCCTCAGATATAAACAATGTCAAAGCCTGGCTTGAGCTGCCCCTGTAAAAAGAGAGGCAAGAAGTCTGCAGTAGGATCAAGCCACTCTTCCACTGGCTTCTTGGGCAGAAGTGTTTATTATTCAAGAACCAGCTATGTCACCTGCAGAACTGATCTACAAGCAAGTTATCTTGAAAGAAATTCCACGTGCAAGGCCTGACTGACTGTCCAAAGTCAACTTAACAGAGAAAACCTTCTTGCAATGGAAGCCAGGAGCTGAGGAATAAGATAAGTAACCAACTGGCTGGGGGGAGGTGTTACCTATGCTGATGATGGTGTTGTAGGAGGTCATGGGTCAGGGGGGAGTTCTTTTGAGAATTCACAAAATTACCTCATCAGAAGGTAGCACTTGGGCATTTTACAGATAGAGAACTTTCAAGACAAATTTAGAGAGCATTATTCAAGTTAGAATGGTTGACCCTCTGCTTGCAACTGTAGAGGTACAAGCCAGGGGACAAGGTCATAGAAAAGATGATACAGATCAACAGTAGACCACCTTACACAGCCTTATCCCTGCAAGCTTTGGTCGAAGCTCATCAGGCCTGTGGTATGGGAAAGGAGCAAACTGTCAATCACATGAGAGAGTAAGGATTTTATTCAGATTGGATTAAAATTTTTATACATGGAAAAATAAGTTTATTAATTAATTTCTGAGAATGTAAATAAAATTTAAGGCATCTGAGAAATTATATACAGAAAAAATCATCTGAGCTGTGGGCCCTAGGAATGTCCCTTGTGTAGGTTATGTAGGCCCTCCTGTTGTAATTGAGTCTCGATTGCTATTAGCACACTCTTGCATGAGGTTGACCCTCAGGCTCACTGACTCTGAGGATCACCCCTGCCCACAGTGCTCAAGCTCCTATGCAGGTGCTGACCACATGAAGAAGAATTCACCTTAGCAGGGTCGGTTGCCGGCTGATACCTCCCTTTGGGTATGCCACCTGTGAAGCTAATTGGATCCTGTTCTGATGTCTGAGGCTGGCATCTAGGTGTGTAGGTTCTGGGTCCTCTTGAGAAGCACTCTGGTGCAGAGCAATGTCAGATACTGCCTATGATGGGCCCTAATCAACCTGTTTGGAGGTACAAAGTGATCCACAGTTTGTGGCTGCCTTGCTGGGACCTGGGTATGTGTGGGAGGGGCATAGAGGTGTACCAAGGCTGGCTTTTATTAGCACCAGGCCAGGGGCAGGTCAGCAAAAGTCCCAAAGCACCTGGGGAATCATCACTACACTAAAGATAATGAACATGTCAATCAACTATCCCTCCTGCCCTTTTTGAACTTCTCTTCTGTCCCCAGACTAATCTACTTTCAGTAACATAAATTAACTTGCAATTTATATAAATAGAACCATATAGTATATACTTCTTTTGTCTGATTCTTTATACACAGTGTATTTTGGGATAGATTCACTCATAACTTCGTGTGTATCAATTATGTGTTCCCTTTTATTACTGAGTTATATTTCTTTGTATGCATATACCACTCATTGGCTATCTGTTTGTCTGTTTATGAGAATTTAGGTTCTTTCTGGCTCGGGGTTATTGCAAATAAAACTTCTGTGAGCATTTTTGTACATCTTTGTATGAATATATATTTTAATTTCTCTTTGATAAGTACCTAGGAGTGGACAAAAGTCCCAAGATACCCTGTGATATGCATCTGCCAACTGACAGCCAAAAGTTACAAACAGAAAATCTTAGAAGCAGCAAGAAAAGACAGTTAGTTACCTACAAGGGAGCTCCTGTTAAGACTGACAACTGATTTCTCAACAAAAACATTTCAGGCCAGAAGGGATTAACATGAAATATACAAAGTGATGAAAAGCAAGAACCTACATTGAAGACTACTTTACCCAGCAAGGCTATCATTTAAAATTGAAGGAGAAATAAAGAGCTTCCCAGACAAGAAAAAAATAAAAGAGTTTGTTACCATCAAACCAGTATTTCAAGAGAGGAGGAAAAGAAGGAGAAGATGGGGAATTAAAAACAGGAACATAGTTAAATAAAATGTCAATAAATACATGACTGTCAATAATCACTTAAAAATAAATACATACCTACCTACATACATACATGCACAAATACATACCTAAGAGAGGAATGGCTTGATAATACACTAGGTGTATTTTATTTTTATTTTTTAAAGACAATGCTGGATTATTTTCCAAAGTGGCTATACTACCTTGCATTGCCAATAGCTGTATGAAAGTTTCAATTCCTCCATATCCTAATCAGTACTTAATATGGACAATCTTTTAAATTCCAACCATTCTAATATGTACCATAGGGGTAATACAGAGTAGTTTTAATATGAATTTCTCTAATAATGTATAATATTGAGCTTTCCT
This sequence comes from Micronycteris hirsuta, assembly GCA_004026765.1. Taxonomy (NCBI): domain Eukaryota; kingdom Metazoa; phylum Chordata; class Mammalia; order Chiroptera; family Phyllostomidae; genus Micronycteris; species Micronycteris hirsuta. The sequence continues at coordinate 56,702 of PVJI01004392.1, read as the reverse complement.
CTTCATATGTCTTCTTTGGTAAAATATCTGTTCAAGGTTTTCTTTTTCCATTTTATTAGGGGTATTTTTGGTTTGTTTTCTTATTAGTGAGTTTGAAAGTTCTTTTTTTACATTCTGAATATAATTTCTTTATTTGATTTACAATTTGAAAATATTTTCTTCCAATATTTTGCTTGTCTCTCAATTCTCTTATTAATGTTTTTAAAGAGCAGAAGATTTTAATTTGAATGAAGTATAACTCATCATTTTTTCTTTTATGGATTATACATTCAGTGTCACCTTAGTGCCATCTAAGGAATCTTTGCCTATCCCAGGTCACAAAGATTTTCTCCTCTGTTTTCTTCTAGGAGTTTCATTTGTTTATCCACTTGGTTATAATTGACATTTTAACAATATTGAGGCTTTGGACTAATGGAAAAAAAAAACATTTATTTAGATTTTTAAAAAATTTCCCAGTAATCTTTATTGATTTCAGTTTATACACAGACCTTGCACATTTTATCAGATTTATCCTTGCCTGGCTAAGAGACAATGTAAATCTGAAAATAAGTTTTCTGAGACATGAGAAGTATAGGCCTCACTATATAGAAAAAGCAAGGAGCCACACTTAAGTTCTCACACAGTTATATACAAAATAAGACAATAGATGTCCCTGAAAAATTTACTGTGATTTATATTCTTTGAGTTACTAAGGGTAGAAATGCTGGGTAGTGTCAGGCTTATGGTTGAAATGAGCTTTCTACAGAAGAATTTAGAATGAGACTGATGATCAAAGAGAGAATAAAATCTAGGAAACTGTTGGGCACATAATTGTTAAATTTTAGTGGTAAGATTTAAATTTCACTTTTAGATTCTTCTAAGTGGCTATTCATGATTCCTTGACAAGGTCAGGTAGATACATCATTCATTGCACAGAGTCACAGAGTTTAACTGATCAGATAAAATAACTGTTTTATGCTAATGCTGACTAACACCAGGTCAGGTTCTGTTCAATGTCAGTGAAATCCTCATGTCTGGAAACTCTTAAAAATTAAATAGCTAATAATCTATGATGAGGAATGAAGGCACTGACTTCCTTAGACTCAAAGACTCCATGGCTATATAGCTTCCTGTGACACCTTAGAGCTCTGTGTGCAGTTAAATAATATCATTCAATGGAATTCATGTAACTAAAAACTACCATTTGAGTTAATGTCCTAACCAGATTTCCTTCCCTCTTGTATACTCTTTAATCATTTTGGGCTGTGGGAAAATATTTGGTATTGAAACGTCTTGCAGCTATGTTAAGGCCCTGGAGTGGCAGTTGACAGTTCTGAAAGGCCGTGGCCTTGGAGGCTGATGAGTCTCCTACCCCACCTGAGTTCCAGACAGAGAGAGCTATTTTTTAACTCCACTATCAGTGCACATGACTGTCCTTGCAGGGCCATTGAGCCAAACTGATGTGATGTTTTCGTTTCTGAGGTGAGAGATTGAGGTGCAGCCAGTAGTTTCACATAATCTTTTGGAGTTGTGGACAGCATTGGGGAAAAAAACGACCATCAAAGCAAAATAAATAAAATCGAATAACAATTTTAGCGAACTATTCAGGAGTACCCAATGTTTGCCCTGAAGCAAATAAAAAGGTACAGGGATTTTCTAGATTGATTATCCTACCTAAACCTCATAATTCAAGTGTTGATGGGATAGTGGTGATGGTGCAAAAGCCAATTTAAGGAAACCTCTTGACATTCATTTCATAGAGTGCTTTTTAAAAAGACATGTTTAATCCTACCACTATTTTTATCTCCATGGAGAACTTCATTCAACTCACACTTTTTTCTATTCTTCATAAATCACTCAGCTGCTGACTCCAAACTTCAATTCACTCAGTTCAACACTTACTGAGCAACTGGCCCGTGCAAAGCATTAAATTAGGCTGGAAGGGGTTCTAAGATAAATAGAACATAGCTTCCACCTTCCAAGGGTCACATTTCAATAGGGAAGAGAGGCATATACATCAACAATTTTAAAACAAGGGAACCTCTCATAAGTGTTTTTACTGTTATGTTGTGGAAATGTAATGGGGTATAGCCAGGGCCCCACAAATGAAGGATTTGTAATGGGGTCCATAACTCGGGGTGTCTAGGAATATAAGATAATAGGCCTGGCTAGGGGAAAGGACATATGGAAGAGGGCCATTGAGAGTTGTTTTGCAGGCCAGTTTCATACCTGATATGCTTATTTTGTTGAAATGGTTATTTTGTATGTCAATAACAGCAGGCTAGTCTTCCGGCCAGAATGGAGCCAGAATGTATGCATAACTTTGACCCATGACCTAACTGGGAAGTAGCTTCCCCTGGTTACAGTGTGACTGTTTGGAAATTGTTTGCTTCATACCACAGGGCCACACCTGCCAGGACATACTATGGCAGCCCAAAAATGCTGAAAACTGCAGGAGTGCTGGCAGGTGCAGCCGATTGTGGGAGGAGTTGGAAATGGGGTTACGGAGAAGATTCCAGGCTGGGATTTAAACTGAAGACAGGCCTCCGTAAGGGACTAGGGAGACAATGCAGGACTAGGGAGAGAGGGCAATAAGAGGCCATGCAGTGATGAAAGGAATGAAAAGACTCTTGCTGGTGGGTCATAAGAAGGTGCCACATGGTTTTGGATTAAGAACTGAAGATCCCAGTGGTGACAAAGCTAATGCCTCTGGGAGCAGGAAACCTACCCAGCCAAGCACAAATGACTGAGGAACCGGAAGAGGTGAGCTGCAGGCTTCAGTTCATTTTTTTCTGGAGGATGATACTTCTGACTGGCATGTTCTGAGACTGGCCTGCCAGGACAAAGGGCGAAAGGAAGGACTGTATGCATCTGTGGGTGTTTTAAGGGACTTTGGGATTTTAACAGTGACATTCTACCATTGCTCTAAACCTGTATAACTTTTGAATAAATAGTTCCTTTCTTTTTTTACCAAATACTGTCATTGAGAGCCACAAAACCTAAGGATGGTGAGCAAAGAATCATAGTACAGAAAGACCCCCAGGGAGGGGGCTCATTTCCATAACAGGATCCGCCCCCCCCTCCACCTACACGGGTTCATTATGCAACAGAAAGAGACATGAATTCTGGGTAAGTGCAAGGCCATAGAGAAAACAATGTCTTTTCTTTCATGATGACTTCTGTAACTTCAACGTAAGTTTCAGTGTTGTCTCATCATGTTATAACATAGTATTGATAGGGGACTCAAGCTTGGAAATTTTTTAGTTTGAGGTAAATAGTTAATAAGTCTAGTAGGTAATGCATATGTTAAAACTATTGTTTCAGGAACTGCATGTATTGCCCACCACTCTGGAGAGACAGCCGACCTCCTGAGGCACAGCTAAAAACCACCAGCTGAAGCACAGCTGGAAACATCCGAGCCATTGTGTTCCAGGGAGAGACAGACCACCTACCACCCTCCTGGGGGCAGCTAACTGCCCAGGGCAAGAGTGCTGCAGTTTTTTTCAACTAATTTTTCCTGAATTTCAAAACCCCTCACTGCACTTTGTTCTCTATTATAAAAAAGCTGGCTTGAAAGGAAATGTAAGATAGTGCATTAGGGTATAAACCCTGTCTTCTCAGATCACCTATAAAGATTCAATACCTGTTACTGGTCATTGGGTCTGGTAGGTGACAGGCAACACCAAAGCTGGCTTTTCCGGTTTCAGCTTGGCTCAACTTTAAACAGGCTTCTTAATGACCATAGGCCCTGACTTCCTTTTTCTTGGAATGTTCACTTTAGAAAACTGGTAATTTTTTTTCTCTGCTCCTTTGAAATAGATATAAACCTTTCCTCAGCCCTGGCTGGTATAGCTCAGTGGATTGAGTGCAGGCCTGCAAACCAAGGTGTTGCCAGTTCAATTCCCAGTCAGGGTACATGCCTTGGTTGCAGGCCATGTCCCCAGTGGAGGGTGTGCAAGAGGCAACCACACATTGATGTTTCACTTGCACTCTTTCTCCCTCCCTTCCCCTCTCTCTGAAAATAAATAAATAAAATCTTAAAAAAAAAAAACAAAAAAAAACTTTCCTCAGCCTCTTGCTAGTTTTACAACCCAGAAAATGTTCTTCTAAAGAAGTTACTAACCACTTCTTTGAAGTTTAAACTTGCAGTGGGATAGCACTCCTGTCTTCTGTCTGTGGGAGAATAGAACCTAACTAGAATGGATGGATCCTCATTAGCACACACAGATGGCCTAGTTTACAGAGCAAAACATTTGGAAACTCAGGGAGAACTCAATGCACTCGTTCTAACCACTGATCAATATTTCTCCTGATGTCCTCCAGTACTTCCTCACCAGCTCCCCTCAGCACATAAAACCCCTCCTGCCCTTTATCTCAGCAGAGCTGGGTATCCAGACTGAGTCTGTGCTTGGTTTTTTCTATTGCTGGCAATAGAACAGGGATAAAACCAACTTCTCTCAGCTTACCTTGACCAATGCAATTTAAATAAACATAACCACAGCTATAGATTTCTAAGTGACTTTAGAAGTCATACTGCCAGTCTCCTGAACCTCAGTAGACCTTTATTTCCCCATATGTGACCAGCACTTTCCTCATAAGACCCCTATGAGGATTTGAGATAGGCATACCCGTGACCGGAAATGAGCACTCACCAGTTTCTCTTTTCTTTCTAACCCTCAGAAAAACGCAAAGATGGGTAAGGGACACACAGACTCCCACGGGCTTCTGTTTATTACTATAGGTCTGTAGTGTTATATTGCTCTCTTTGTCAATATAGTCCTCCAGAAAATAATTTCAGACTGCTATTGGTAACCAATTCTTTTATTAATAAGATATACAGGTAGCTAAGCAGCTGGAATCAAAAGATAATTAATTTGCATTTTAAAGGTAATGAAAAGTTATTATAATCTGGGATTAAAGTCTAAGGCCAACAGAAGAATATTTATGTAAGCTGGTCAGTTTTATCACTGTATCTCTCTATGTTATGCTAACTTGCTTCTCTCTATATCTGAAAACAAATTGATTCTTTTTCTTGAACATCTCCATCTACTCTACTTTGCTTGCTGTCCATCACATTACTAATGTTGTACTCTTATTTTCTTCTTTAAGTTTCTTCTCAAAATTTAACTTTAAATGTGCTTTTGTTTGCACTCCTTCATTCATCTTCACACCTTCCTTATGAGGAAGGTAGGCTGTGTAAATCCCTTTTATAAACAAATAAACAAAAAAAGAAATAGGTTTTCAAAATTCAAGTAGGTAGCAATTGGAGTAAACTAGATGAAATTCCCACCATATAACTCTAAATTCAGAGTATTTTCTATTTTGCTATGCTAACAGATATTAAAATATGTAATGATTGTGTTTTCCTAGTTCTACCTTTCATTAAGATATCACATAAAACATCAATATCTTGGCAATGTCTTGGCCTCTATGTGTTATTCACTCATCTTCCTTCAACCACTGCCTAACTGAATTCCTAGTACTGCTTGTTGTCTATCTACTGAACAGCATATTTGCATTTTTGGATATACCTGCATAAAACTGCTAAATTAGATGAAATGCTATGGATGAACTCTTTGCGGACTCCGTTCCACCCGCCTGACTGAAAGGTCTGCAGTGACCAGCACTGTGGTTGCACTCCTCCTACGTAACTCCTCTTGAGGACTCTCTTCCCCTCGCCTACTCATTGTGTTAGGACTCTGGATTCCAAGTCTAGATATGCTGTGAAGTCTGATAAACATGGATCAAGCAAATACAGTTGTCAGGTAAATGCTTCCCTCGCTGCATAATTCTTTAAAGAGAAGAATGTAAGGATGGACTCACCATGGTCTTTTCTAAACTGTCTTTTTCATTCCCAAGCCCAACGATGAGAAGGAAAGTTTGCCTTCTGATGGAAATCAAGTGTTCAATGGCAGATACTTAGGAATTAAAGAACCCAAACAATTTATTCCACTACTGTATAAAAGAACTTTAATATTTAATACACATTTTTCTGTTGGTACAAATGAGGATAATTTAACACCCAAAGAGAAAATAAGACTTAAATTTAAATGTTATTAATAATTAAAAATTGAGACTGTTATCCGGGAATTTTTCTTCAAATTTTGCTTAATATTGTACTTTTTTTTATGTATATTGGCAGGTTTTTTACAGTTTTTAAAAAATATGTGCCTAGGTTTTAAAATCTGAATTAACTGGACTTCCGGTCAGGATGGAGGTGTAGGTAGATACATTTTGCCTCCTCGCACAACCAAAGGACAACAACAAATTTAAAAACAAAAAATAACCAGAGCTTCTAGAAAATCAAACTGTATGGAAGTCTGACAAGCAAGGAGTTAAAGAAAAAATACTCATCTGGACCAGTAGGAGAGGCAGAGATGGGCAGCCGGGGAGGAGAGGATGCACGGCAAGGCTATGGTCAGCCTACTGGGCAGTTCCACATTTGTGTGTGGATAAACTGGGAGGAACAACTGAGAAACAAGACAAACTGTGCAACCTAGGGCTCCAGCACAGGAAAAGAAAGCCTCAAAACCTCTGACTGACAAAACCTATGGGGGTTGCAGTAGTGGGAGAAACTCCCTGCCTCACGGGAGAGTTTGTTGGAGACACCCACAGGGTCCTAGAATGCACACAAACCCACCCACCTGGGAATCAGCACAAGAAAGGCCCAATTCGCTTGTAGGTAGTGGGGGAAGTGACTAAAAGTCTGCTGACAATATAGCAAGAGGCATTGTTCGCTCTCGGACTTCTTCCCCACATACAGTGACACAATGCAGAGAAGAGAGTTGCTCTGTCCTGGTGAACACCTAAGGCTCTGCCCCTTACTATGTAACAGGTACACCAAGACAAAAAAACGTGGCCCAAATGAAAGAACAGATCAAAGCTCCAAAAATAGAACTAAGCAACCAGAACAGAATGAAGAAACAAGAATTAAAAAAAAAAAAAAAAAAAAAAACTGAGGAGACTCTTTTTGGAACATTTAAAGTTGTCTGGGACATTCAACATCCAATGTTCCAACATCTGAATCATAGGGGTGACAGAGGAGATGAGGAAGAGCAAGAAATTGAAAATTTATTTGAAAAACATAATAAAGGAGAACTTCCCTAATCTGGCAAAGGAAATAGACTTCCAGGAAATGCAGGAACCCCAGAGAATCCCAAAGAAGTTGGGCCCAAGGAAGCACACACCAAGGCACATCATAATTACATTACCCAAGATTAAACAGAAGGAGAGAATCTTAAAAGCAGCAAGAGAAAAGGAGACAGCTACAAAGGAGTTCCCATAAGACTATCAGCTGCTTTCTCAAAAGAAACCTTTCAGGCAAGAAGGGGCTGGAAAGAAGTATTCAAAGTCATGAAGGGCAAGGACCTACATCCAAGATTGCTCTATTCAGCAAATCTATCATTTAGAATAGATAGGCAGATAAAGTACTTCTCAGACAAGGTCAAGTTAAAGGAGTTCATCATCACCAAGCCCTTATTATATGAAATGTTCAAGGGACTTACTTATATAAGAAAAAGAAGATGATCAAAAATATAAACAGTAAAATGACAACAAACTCAAAACTATCAACAACTGAACCAAAACAAAAAACAAAAATAAAAACAAACTAAGCAAACAACTAGAATAGGAACAGAATGACAGAAATGGAGATCACATGAAGGGTCATGAGCGGGGAGGTGGAGGGAGAAGAATAGGGGAAAAGGTACATGGAATAAGAAGCATAAATGGTAGGCACAAAATAGACAGGGGGAGGTTAATAATGGAAATGGAGAAGCCAAAGAACTTATATGTATGAACTATGGACATGAACTAAGCAGGGAGTGGAAATGTTAGTGAGGGGAGTAAGGGGGTTTGCAGGGTGGAGGGGAATAAAGGAGAGAAAAAATATGGGACAACTATAATAGCATAATCAAAAATATACTTTAAAAGAAGAAGAAAATCTAACATTATGTTGAATCCTTATAATAATTAATACCTTTCTTCTACCTTTTACTATGTCCAGAGTGCTTCAAAATCAGGTGAAATTATAAGAACCTAGCTTGAAAGGGAATTTTGTGAGTGAGCTTTCTATCTTTATATACGTTACTTCCTGAAAGAAATGAGTAGGATGACTTTCCCTAATGTTCTGCAATTGAAATTAATTAATCATCAAATGTTATACATAGAAATATCTCAGGACAACATTAACCCTCCATTATCAATTGTCCTTTACTTGAATTGTTAACATTAAAATAACACTAGCTTGTTAAGTTCTGCAGTGATGAGATCTTTTACTTTGGAAGACTAAGAAATAACATGAATCTCTTTGGGCAGGCAGAAAGACACAACAAGGCAATGTTTAGACACTGAACACTAAGAAGGTCCCAACCTCCGCGGGAGAAAGAAAGGATAAGAGATGGAGGAAGAAAAGTGACCAAGATAAAATTTGTCAAATTTCAAGGTGACCCTGAAAATTCTTGCTGTTGTTGCTACTGCCTAAGGCAAGAAGACAATAGGATGAATTTAAAATAGATCAATTGCCAAAGTCACTCCGTGCCGAGTACCAATTTTCTACATTCATATCCTGCCTTATTTTTTCCCAGCAGGAAGGGACAGGGGAGAAGGAAAACAACTGGTGAGGAAGGAATATGCACTGTCCTCTCTTCTTTAGTGCCTGTGTAAGACCTATGTTTTCCATAGAGTCGGTAGCCTGTGGATGAGGAGTGTGGGCCAGATCAGCTGGAGCGATTCCCTGGAGACTTTGTGAACGTTCAGATCTCTGATAAAAAGGCAGACCTAAAAGTTGGAAAGAACTTTCTTCTTCTTTCATGGACATCAGCGCTATTTCTACACTTTAACTAGTAGTGCATGGACACAAAGACAGCATCCCTTGCGTGGGTTTTGGCATTCCCTCGTGGGAATCCCTTGCATGGGCAATGGCAAAATTTCTCCAACAGGAACAGACAAGATCCATGTTAGCACTGAAGGTGACAGAAAGGTTGGCACTGATGCTGACTGTTGAGACATCTGGTAATTCTTAGAATCAACTGGAGAGTTCCTAACCATGTGCCTGAAGTCCCGAGTGCAAGGTTATCAAGTCAGCAGACTTCTAAGTTAAAACCGTAATTAAATTACCAAAATATATCAATAAAAACAAAAGCACGTAAGAGCTCATTTTTCTTGAGAAGGGAATAGACCATTTGATTATAAGCTACCCACTGTTCTCTCGCAGACATCCACGACTGGACAGGTTATCAGGCTGTTCGCCGTGTTGGTAGAAAAGCTTAGGGAGGAACAGGTTATCTATGGTTTGCCTTACGTATGAAACTCAGGAGGCAACTTCAGGTATCACGTATGTTTTCAACCATCATAAAAACTAAAAGCCAGTCACCAGCCTAATACTTGAATCTATTGGTTTGTCCATTTGCTGAGTACCGTTTTAAACACAAACTCAGGGACCCCTTTCACCCCAAGTAAAAGATATGTTTTTTAGGGAAAAGCCTGAAAAATTTTATTGATGAGAAGTTTTGTGAAGATTAAAATATAGAACAAATGAAAAATATGCAGAACAAATAATAACATTTCCAGATCAAACTCTTATCCCAAAATGAACATGAGTGAACTTTTTATGCTACGCCCAGGAACCATTTCTTCATGTAATTCAAAATGAGTGTTCATTCACGAAACATTTGGATGTCTACTTGGTGCTCAGCATGCTGACAGACTGGAGAAATACTGGTGAGCAAAGGAAACAGTCTCTGCTCCGACTGCAACTACTGTTTAGTGGGAGTAGTTGGCCATTAATGAAATAAGCCCAGTAATAAACATGAATTACTAACAGAGAAAAGTGCCCTGAAGGAAAAAAAGAGCCCAGTTTGCACTTGTAACTAGATAAGTGGGCCTGACTGAAGACCAGACAAGAACACACTGAGGAAGTGACAGGAAAAGGAAGATTGAAGAAGATAATCAGGTAAAGTTAACTCAACTTTAATTCAAACCACAGTGACTAAACAGCACACCAGAACCTCTGCAGTTTGAAAACAGAAATCCCTGGCAAGAGATGTAGTTCAGTGTTCAGTCACATTCCGAGCTTTATAATCACATGCAATTCGAAATAGCATAATTACAAGAATGGGGGGAACTGAAATGTTGTTAAAGTGGCAGACAAAACCCTAGAAACGCTACTTCCAGTCAATACATTGTATTAAATATGCTCGTTGCCTTTTGATTAGGTCTCTAGGGTGTACGGACTAAACTTAGTACTCAACCCACACAGCACTGGCCTGGCTCCCATTCCCCCTGCTTCTCAAAAGAGCGGTAACTACTATTAACGATTATACGATTATTTGTGTTGTCATTATGATGCGAAGACAGATATTTCCTCATGGGTATGTAGTAAAACTTAAAATGATCTTAGCCTTAAATTTTTATGCATGTTTTTAATGTGCCATTGTCAAGTAGTAGAAAGAACAATGAACAAATGGAAAACCCGGGGACAGATGCAGACTTGGCCTCAGGGATTTAACATTCATGAGGCTTTTATTTCACATCAGTGACTACGTCACTCTGTGGTCCTGAGAAAGTCAGTTATTGTCAGTCAACTAAATATTAACAGGAGTGGTTTACTATTTTTCTCTTTAGTTTTTAAAAGTAGAATAACTCAACCATGAATGGACCAAGGCAGGAAAACCTTCCTTTCTCTACTCTGTCCTTCCTAATTTTTACAGGTTTTTTAAAAAAATTAGGAAGTGTTTCCTTTTTTGGCTTCATGAAATCTTACTCTCCAAGATTATCAGAAAAGGAGGCTACTAATTATTATGTAGCAATTTGAAGAAAAATAAGATAATCGGTGTGAGTACAACTTGAGTTCTATAAGAATATAATCATTATCATAATGACCATCACCATAATAATAATTTTTGAGCATTCATCCGTGCTAGACCTTTTGTTATTAAGTAGTAAACATGTATTACCTCATTTCGTTTTCAAGACAACTGTATAAAATAGGTATTATTACTATCCCCACTTTACAGAGGAAAAAACTGAGATTTTTTTCTAAGTTAAACTGAAGAGACTAACTTCACAAGGTGGTACATTTAAAAAATGTTAGAATTGGGCTTTTATCTGGAGTCTGTGTTCTGAATTGTCTCCCTATCTAGCACAAATTGTGCAACTTTATATCTATAGCTACATTATAAAAAAGATTTATAATGCTGAATTGGAAGATAACTTCTCAGTATACATTTTTCTATTTATACACTGAAATGTTATGCCAGGAAACTGCCCAGGTAGCATCTTTTAGTGCCTCGTCTTCCCAGGTATCAGGAAGGGCTTCAAATAACAAGTCATTACACCTGCTCCACAGGTGTTTGCTCCAGGCCCGCCATCTTGGAGAGAATCTCCAGGTGGGTGTTCGCACTATTCTTAGGGCCTGATATGCTTCACTTTCTCCCAAGAAATTCAAAAAAACGGCCTCTGAGTTTGAACAAATAAATAAACCAGGAAAAAAATAATTAGCAGTGCCATCCTTTCCAGCACTTCTTTGTGTGAAAACCTTAGAGAATTTCCAGGGAGGAATAAAAATAGATAAAGTCCACAGCCACCTCCTGGCCTTTATAACAAATTTCCCTGGGGTTTATAACAAATTTATGGTTCATTATAACAAATGAACCATAGTTTCAGCTTGCTGAGGGAAATGGTAATAAACCCCTGAGCACGTTCTACAGATCAGGATACAGTCTCTTCTCATTTTTGTCTTTTGAAGACTGTATTTCATACTCTCGTATAACTTTGGAGATTACCAAACTTGGTTTCTGTGTCTGAAGATTCAAACCCAACATTATTTGTAGGACAGAACATGAGAAAATACTTCTGATTTGACCCTACACAGTTCACTCCTCAGTTAATAGAGTTTAAAGGTTCTATAAAGACAGAATAAGACCTTGAACACCAAATATTTTCAGTTAATATTAAACTTAAAAAATGGAAGCAATCGCTCAGCTAATTTAGGCAAAATGGAGCAGGACTGAGGAAGGATGTTCTCATGGTACTAGCTCAAATACGAACTAAAAAAATATTTTAAAGATGAATGTGTTAAATGTGTTACTCATTCGCTAACAGACTTCTTTGGCAGGGCTGTTCAGGGCCAGGCATTCTGCTGACATCATTCCTCTGCACTCTGATTTCTGTAAGGGTGTTGGTGCTCACTCTACATCCTACTCTGGGTTTTCAGAGTAGAATAATAAAAAGGAAATGGGTTTCTGGTTTAATTTCCAGTTTAATTTCTTGCTATTTATGTGACATTAAACAAAATAATGAACCCGTCTGGGTTTCATTTGCCCATCTGTAACATTAGGGAAAAGAAGACCCACTTATTGTTACAAGCATTAAACAAAGTAATGGGCGTCATGCAGGGTGAGAGCCCTCTCCCTGTATTTCTTTGTATCTTCTGCAATGCCTGAAATGCAGCGGTTTACTAACCATTTCTTTTCTGAAGATTATTAAATGCTATTTCTGATACGTCATCAATAGTGTTACCCCAGAACAATAATACATAATTGGCAGAATTCCCATTTATATAACAAAACCAGTATAATCACTCAATCATTTCACTGTATAAGGTCCACACACATAATTTCATGATCTTGGGACCTTCAAGCAAAGTGCTGTGCAAAGCAGCTAATTGGAAAATTTGTTTTAGACACTGTGTCCTCTGGATTTCTCAGACTGTGAATCACCTCCAGCTCCTCTACACACCTTTCTCTGCCCTTCCAAGGGCCTACCCTGCTCCACTCACCAAGGACCTTGATTCTAACTAGCTCTAATTTCATTTGGATAGGGTACTTCTGAACTGTTGGACTGAAAGTGATTCACCCATTTATTCAACCAATGTTTGCACCACTTGCCACAGACAGGAATTTTTGCTAATTGTGAAAAATTATGCACAACACAGGCTGCATTTTAAAAAATGGTTTTTGGTATTATTACCAGTATCAATCAAATCACAGCAAGTAAATTCACTTTGATGTCTTTAAGAGTAAATTATTTTATAAAGATTAATTAACAACAGATCAATCCCAAGAGACTATAAGAGACAACTTTAAGTCCCTCGATGATTTAGGGGGTAAGATTTAACATAGTAGGCAGATACTGGAGGTGAGAACCACTTTCCTTACTGCTGTACACCGGATAAAAGATGTATTTGTCGCCCTTCTCAGCAAGCTTTTGCTAAAGGGCTAATTACATGCGTTGTCCTAGAATAGAACAGAGAGAATTAACCCAGCAAATGTTTTCATCTAAGATTAATGTGCTAGAGAATATGAACACACACATACACACACACATTTTGTAAGAAAGCAGCCCAGAAGTCCTTAATCAAATTTATATGGAAAATGGCCTGGTTATAAAAATATTTGTTTCCAGGGGTTACCAAAATGAAATACATAAAAATCAGTGCCAAGTTCACGGCTGTTTCCCGTTTTTGGGTTAATAAAAATCAAAATACATTTGATTTTTCCCTTATAATATACTCTATTATCTTGGAAGAAAAACAGACTTTAAATCATATACCATGTTGTGTGGTCTGGAAGGTCTTCCTATTAGTCTCTCCACCATTTCTTCGAAAAAGGAGTTCTTACCTTTTACAACATCAGGGATGGAACTGGAGACTATTATGCTAAGTGAAATAAGCCGGTCGGTGAAAGGCAAATACCATATGATCTGACTTATAAGTGGAATCTAATGAATGAAATAAATTAATGAGCAAAATAAAACCAGAGGCACAGAAACATGGAACAGAAGGACAGCTGTAAGAGGGGAGGGGGAAGCAGGGGATGGTGGAAGGAAGAAAAAGGATTAGTCAAGGAACATGTATGAGTGACTCCTGGACATGGACAACAGTGTGGGGACAGATGTGAGAGTGGAACATGGGCTGGGGCAGCAGAGGGGAAAATGGGGACAACTGAATAGCATAAACAAAATATTTGAATTAAAAATATATGCCATAAACTTCTCTTAGTAGGTCTATAGAAGAGTTTCAAAAAATTCTCTTGACATTTTCATTCTTATTTTGGGGAAGATTAAGAAATACAAAGAGCATAAGATGTATTTTTGAGAACTAAAGAAAGATGTTCTTTCTCACCCACTGCCCCAGAGAAATCTGGAGAAAGTTATACATTTGAAGGGAAGTTTGGTCTTCCCACTACTCTGATCAACACTAGAGAACGGAGACTTTCAAGGTTCACTGTGTGCCTCATTCTGTATTTCTGACAGATCACTCTTCACATGTCCATCTCTAAAAAAACCTTGTTTTCTTTTTTTGATCATCAGGTTAGCAACACGTCTACTAGTTTAAGAGAATTCATGAACATTTTCTAAATGTAATATAGATAAGTAATATAACCCTGACTTTATATTATTTATTATTTATTTGTTATACAACTTGTCTTTTGTACGTATCTCTTGCTTCATATTGTGTCTTTATGCCTGATGCCTAATATACAAAGTAGTCACTATTTGTTGAATAAACTGATGAATTCCATTTCAATAGGAATCAGCTCCCAGCCCCAAGACCAAGGAACTAAAATTCCTATCAGTGGTATTTGCTCATGAGTTGTAAAATACATACTACATAAGGTTAAAATTATTAATGAAAATTAAACTAAAAAATTAACTGTGAGCATAATCTTTAATGATAAAATTGACATGATCTTCATAATACCCTGTCTCTAGAGTCAGGTTTGGACTGAAATTCTGGCTTCAACACGTAGTGCTTATGTGATTTATGTAAATCACTTAAATTGATGTGCTTTACATTTATCAAGTGTGACAACTACCTCACAGAGTTTAGGCAGCTCAAATAAGATTATCCACATAAAGGACTTTGGAACACTGTCTGGCCCATAATTAGCTATTAACTGTAACGTATCTATTCCATCTTTTCCTCATGTGGAGCAACCTCCAGTTCACAGAAACCTTCCCATTGTGTATAGAAGAATCAGTCTATTTTGAACACAGAGAGAGCAGGCCCACCCTCAATTATTTGCTTCTGTGCCAAATTTGGTTGTAAATCCTTCTGTGCCAACTTTTTCTCACCCCCTCATTTCCCAGAAGAATTCATGTGTAGAGAAGAGGGAATGCAAATCAGAGAGGAGAGGAATGGGCACTGCTCTACCCAAGTCGGAGGGTCAGGATTTATGTGCTCTCAAAGAAAGTAGAAATGCCTGCTGACCTTACTACTTCCTTGCATCCCCAGTTTGAAGATCCGTTCAGTTTGGGTTCTAGTCCCAACACAGGCACTGATTGTTTTAGGCACGAAACATCAGCTCTCTGGGCCTCTTGTTTCTTCCTGTGAAAACGTAAGAAGTTAAATGAAATTATCTCAGTGGTTCGTTTCCATTCTAAAATTGTATGATTTTATGTCTTCCCTCTCACACCCTCCTCAAACTGGATTACTTTGGAAAACATTGCATTAGTGTCAAAATTATTACGCAACATTTTTATTTTTGTTAATGACTGTAATCTTTTGCAGTAAATAATTTTGTCTTAATTTATAAATAGTAAATATCGCCAACTTGTTCATGAATAAATAACTCTACTTCCCAAATGGAAGCATATTAACTCTGACTGCTATGCTTATTGGCCTTTGATGGGGTTATGTCCCCTTAAACCCATAAGTTGAAAATATTGGTAAATCAAAAATTCATTGACTACACCTAACCTACCAAATATTGACCTTAGCCTAGCCTACCTTAAATGTGTTCAGAACACTTAGCCTACGGTTGGGCAAAATCCTCTAATGCAAGTGTTATTTATAATGAAGTGTTGACTATTTAATGTAATTATGTGTTTTGCATTCACACCATCATAAAGTCTAAAAATCACAATTTGAACCGTTGTGTTGGGGGCCATCTGTAATTTAATCATCAACATTATTACTGATTTCATTAGAATTGAAAAGCATTGCTTGCAGAAGATTATATTAAATGGTAGTACTGTTTTGGGGGGGAGCGTAATGAGACTTGTGTTTAACAATCTTAACATCGGGTGAGGATTTTGCTCTTCTGCACTTCAGTAACTCTTTCGTAATTATTGGAAATTACCATGGCAGGAATGAGGTTATATTCTTAGAAATATGCAAAGTATGTTAGGGTAGTTTAGGAACATATGCCCTAAGAATGTCAGCACTGATTGTTGTGAACTCTGTCTATTTCAGGTATGTCGTTTCCTTTGAGGGAGAGCATCTCTGCAGAACATGAGGGCTGTCTCTAAAATGACATGTACATAAAGGCTTATTGTGTTTTCAGCTATCAGTTTGAAAGGAAGTGTCTCAGCATTTCTAGGCATCTCATTATTTTCTTAGTTTCAAGATTTCAAATGACCTTTAGAAACATTTTGAAAAATATTCCCTGATGCAAACTCCTGAGGAAAAAAATAATGCCCTGGGCAATCAGACGCAGCATGCTACTGTTTGCCAGCCATTAATATACCCTACGGATCTACAGCAGGAAGGGAGCCTAGAGAAGGTATTTTCCAAACATTTGCAGAGAGAGGGCTGCCCTACTCTGGTGGGTATATTTGTGCAGCTGTCTTGGAAAACATTCTGATGAGGCTCCAGTGAGCAGCTCTTCACTTATTTTCCAGCAGCTTTCTTTTAACTGTTTGTTGCTTTTAACCTTTTAGAATCAGGCTAGGCATTCTGACCTCTAATTTCTCCCAGACTATTTATTTCATCATTAATTGCCCACTCATTAAGCTCAATGTTTTCAGGTGGGCTAGAAAACAAATAAAGATGTCAAGCCACAAAGGCACAAACACTGTTCTTAAAAGAAAATCATCAGTGTACAGATTATTTGGAGAGAAATAGGTTTGCAGATGACCTGTGTTGACTATGGCTATGTCAGGAAGCTTGACCCTGGTCACCCGTTACCTATAATAAAGAACTGAGAACTTGAAAATCTGGGAAAGTTTTCCAAACTCATTTAACCTTGGAACTGTGCTAGTGTTAGAGTTCATCCCTGTGATTCTGAGCTCATGAAATAAAACTCACTCATTGATTTAAAACAGTACACACCCTCACAAATTAATTGCTAACAGAGATGATCAAAATGAAGAAATAATCAAAATCTGAATTTTAAGCCTAAACAAAATTAATAATGGTGAAACACCTGAAAAATTAAGTGGTTTTTAGTGATAAGATTTTTACATGATTTTAAAAAACAAGAATTTTACTTTTTGTAATTTCATTATAAAACACGAATTTCAAAACGACGTTTTAAAACCAGGAGAGTGCTTTACTTTCTTTTTAGTAAGTCACACATTGCACAAAATATTAGAAATATTGTCGAGTTTGATTCTTATCTCAACTGCAGCATCCTACCTATTATAATACTTTGTTTCACTATGTGGTTATATATGTATGTGTGTGTATATATATATATGTATATGTATATACATCATTCTCATGATATGATAGAGGAGAAAGAATAATATGAAATTTCAATTTTCAGGATTTCAAAGAGCCTTAATTTGTAAAAAAGTTTTAATTTGTAAAAATGTTGTTAAAAGTCATTTATTCACCAATAATTCAACTAGACATAAAAGTATACAAAATTTTAAAATGTATAACTCTTTTATTATGAAAACTTGCACATACACATAGAAATAGAGAAGATAAAAAACTGAACCCACAGTTTCCTATAACCAAGCTTCAGCAATGATCAACATTCTGCTCTTAGCCTTTCAACAATTTTCTTTATTTTCTGTAAATAGGTGGCTAGATTGACTTATTGAGCATCACACTGCCTTCCATCAAGAGACACATTATATTTGCTTGTCTGAATGTAGTATTGTACACATTCATCAATGCTTTCCCATAATGTTATCTATCTTTATATTTTGAATTTTGAATTTTTACCTAAGGTAAAATTCATCTTTGAATTTTTACCTAAGGATTTTAAAATTCATTATGTTATTGCCTAGATATACTATTTTCTTTAGATATTAAATAACATGACTTTCTAGTTTTACCATTCCTCTTTCATTTATTAGCTTGATTCTTACACAAAGATCTCAGTCAACAATTTGATGACTGAGAAAGTCCATTGAAGACAGGTAGGATAGATGCTTGATTCTTCCTCGTTGTCAGTTCTCAGATTAGGAGTTGTGCCTTTGTAAACTCTTAAGGACACCAATAATTTATGCTCTGTTTGTTCTATTTCTGTTTTGTTTTAGGAACCTGTGAGTTTTATCATATTGTATGATTTCAGTCCTTTGCAGCCATTATTCTTTTTGATGCTCAAGATAGCCTGTCAATGCCAGTTGCTCTTGGCTCCTTTTTTTGTTTTTTGGTGGATTTCTTGCTTTTAGGCACAACAGGATATTGCAGGCTCATCTTGAAACTTCCCTGCCCTAGCCCTGGCTGGTGTAGTTCAGTGGATTGAGTGCGGGCTGCGAACCAAAGGGTCGCCGGTTCGAGTCCCAGTCAGGCACATGCCTGGGTTGCAGGCTGGGTCCCCAGTGGGGGCCACGTGAGAGGCGGCCACGTGTGAGGCAACCACGCATTGATGTTTCTCTCCCTCTCTTTCTCCCTCCATTCCCTTCTGTCTAAAAATAAATAAAATCTTCTAAAAAAATAAAAAGAAAAGAAAATTTTCTCTTAAAAAAAAAAAAAGGAAAGAGAGCGGAGAAAGATGGCGGCGGAGAAGGGAGAAGCGTGATCGCTATTCTCCGGCCCACTGGCGGGATATCGGGCCGATTTTCTGAGGAGCAGAGCGATCACCCAGTTGTATTCCAGAGTAGAGAAGATTGGAAACCAGGACTGCGCATAAAACTGAAAGATCAACCGGTAGGGAGACTGCTTCGGAGGGAAGGGGTCACTCG
>PVJI01004392.1:0-37762 GCA_004026765.1 Micronycteris hirsuta | reverse complement strand
AAAAAGGAAAGAAACTTCCCTCCCCCAGACTTGAATTAGCCATTTGTCCAGGGAGTCCTGGTTCCTTTCACTGGAAAGATGCATGTAGAGGTGACAGTACTAGCCTTGGGGATGCTCCTTACTTCTAGGACTTCTCAGGGCACAGAGTTAGAAAGTATACAAATTTGAGAAAAACAATAATTCATGAATTTATCCCAATATTTAGATTGGCATTACAGAGTTTTACCTATTGTGTAAAATTTTATTTGATTTTTGATATATTTATACATTTCCTCATCCTAAAAATTTTAGATTCTAAATGATGTTAGCATAGTTATATTTTCTTTCTTTCTCTTATAATAATATGCATGTGTATAAAATGGTTTGTATCTGTATGGTATATTGTTTAAAAATACAATTATCCATATGGTCATTAAACATAAGTATGCTCACTGAACACAGTTTAAAATCAGTGTGATTCTTTTCCAGACCTTAGAATACGTATTTCTACATGTTTGAGTAAAAATATTGTGTTTTCTAAAGTAAGGTAAAGCCACTCTTCTAGATCTGGTTATTCCAACAATTTTATATACTGTTAGGTTGATTTTGTTTTTTTTTTTCCCAATATTAATATTGCTTTGGTTTTTTTGTTATGTTTTGTTTTAATTCAATTTTGGTTTTTAATTCATGAAAAATATTTACATGACTCCAAAGTCAAAACTGTGAATCAGAGTTCTTTGTTTCCAGCTTCCTCCTCTCCCTCCCTATTCTTTTCTTTCCACTGAGTAACCTTTTTTATTACTTTCCAGATTAGCCATACATTTTTTCTTAAAAGAAAAACACACACACACAATACAAGCCCTTCCAGAATCTATTAGGATTTTATCAGTAAAGCAGAACCACTATGAATGATATAGAAGATTTATTGTAGGGATTAGACATTACACCATCCTGTAGAGCTGGTTAAATGGTTTCCGTGAACCTGGTGCCTCTGGATCTGGCTCTGGGCTTCAAGTCAGCAGCACCAGCAGTCAGAAGGAATGATGTACATAAAGCAAGGGGAGCAGCAGTAAACCTGCTGTGAAGATGCACTGGAATCCACATCAGAGTCTTATCAGGACTGGCAATGATGCCTCATTAACTTCAAGCCTCTGGCTTTGATGGTGTGGGTAACCTGCAAAAGAGGTGGCACACTCTTCCCCTCTGTGACAAGTATTCAGAGAAGCTGAAGGAGGAGGCACAGGGGCAGTTGGAGAAGCTGCCTGTTGAGCTATTGCCCCATGCAGACCCACCATGATGTCTTAAAGTGTATCAGCTGCAAGGGTGCCTGACCTCATATTGAGCAAAGTGTAAACCTAGCAGCTGATTCTGATCAGTCTTTAAAGTCCATGCAAATTTTGCCTGTGGTCAACTGTAACTTGGAACCACGCTGGAAAAGAATACTGAGAAACTTAGCTCCAACTAAGCTAAGTGGAAACAATACAAAGCCACCATAGTCTATTCTTTGCCAACATGTCATAAAATATATATCCTTTTATAAATCAAACTTAACTCCTAAAAAATATGATAGCAAAATTATTATTTTCACTTACATAATGCAACTATACCTCATATAACCAAAAATACACTGCCTCGTCCTCAAAAGGATATACGAAGTTCTATGATCTATTTTTTCATGATATTTATACCTCTTCTTGCTGAAGCATACTTCTCCTTTGGTGCTCTGTAACTTAAATACTGACGTATGATGCCCACTGCTGTGACTATGTTAGACCAAGGCTGTCAAACTCATTTTCACCAGAGGCCACATCAGCCATATAGACAAATGACTATAGCCGATATTTATAACTCCCATCTTCACTTACACCTATCTGATTGTCTTTAACCTCGGCAAGCACCTTGATGGATGATGTTTCTTGCCTCTTGAGGTGACCTATAACTTCATTCTTGAACTTCTGGGCCATTAGAATTATTACATAACTAGTGCTATAATCAATAGCCTTGTTCATAAGTCACTCCTTTTTTATTTCTTGTATATCTTCTGGGTAAAAAGTATGCATCTCTACATTTTCTATTTTTGCTTTTTTGATTCAGAAACAGTTTGTGGAACAAAAGATTCTGTTCTTTCTTTGAAATGAGCCCCTTTTATTCAAAGATTCTTAGAGAAATGCATGTGTGGATTATAAATTAACATTATACAATACAAATCAAATAATATCCCAGACACATTTTGAAATTATAGTACACATTATATAACAAAGAAGCAATCATTAAAAGAACAACTGTATGTATTAGAATATTTATTATGCAGTATTGTGTGGTGTGAACCTTGATGAGAAAGCAAATAATTCTTTCTAGCTTCTCAAATGAATCCACAAAAAGAGACAGCATTGATTTGTCCAGTGCCAGCCTGAAATTTTTATGACTACATGGCATGATACAGAAAACAGTGATTCACTCTGTTTGGATCTATTTAAAAACCGAATTAAATTTTGATCCAACCAAGTATCTGAGGACCACCTAAAATATCACATTATATCCTCTGTGAAAATGACATTTTTTCCTATGATTGAAGTAAAAAAAAAAAAAAAAAAAACAGTTCAGCCTGCTAAATCTAAGCACTCATGTGCCAATTTTTATTAAACTTTTCATTGAAAAATGCCATAAGATGATTCAGCTATAAAAACTCAAACTTATGATTGTTCTTGGGCTTTTGGACACTTTTAGCCACTGTGAGGTATTAAATAATCCAAGAAGTTTTCAATACCTGAAGTAGAGGGATCTTATGCTGATATGAAAGGAAGCTGAATAGAAATTTATGAAGCTGATGAAAATCCAAAAATTACTACCAAAAATATGGGGCACTGAGAAAAGATGGGGGGGGTGGTTCAGGAGATAGGAGACCAGGTGAGTCACAGTCATAAAGGATCAAGTGCATAAAATAAGGACATATTTTTCTAGGAGCAATGTGGTTAAGACATACAATAGGTGTTAAATCAAATGTTGGCCTACCCAAATTTAACAT
Source organism: Micronycteris hirsuta (assembly GCA_004026765.1). Classification (NCBI taxonomy): domain Eukaryota; kingdom Metazoa; phylum Chordata; class Mammalia; order Chiroptera; family Phyllostomidae; genus Micronycteris; species Micronycteris hirsuta. The sequence goes on along the minus strand of PVJI01004392.1, from coordinate 34,758 downwards.
TATATTAGTCTGTATTTGCATCAGAAATATTCACTAAAAGAGAATTATAGATAAATTTAGCAAAAAATGAGAATATTCCGCGTGGATTTTGCAACTTCCTGCCACCCTAGTCACATTTTACCTACTCAGTCAACTCCTGTTCAGATTTCTCTTTCCATGCCTTCTCCTTAGAACCTACTCAGGTTTTATTGCCAATTTCCTAAGTTTATCACTTTACAGCAGTGTTGTAAAAACTCTTTTGCCTGCTATTTATAGTAAGAGTCAGACTACATATGTACGTAAATAGAAAAATCAATTTTTAAAGAAATAACACTTTCCCTCATTAATTCAGTATATGTTGATATTTTGTATTCTATCTAACCCTAGCTACTCTATTCTATGTCACTAAAAAAAAGAATGACAGTTTAAACACACTTGGTTGACATTATATCTAATATTGCAAAATGGCTTAAACACTTATTGCATGCTAATGATTTCCAAATCTAAAACTCCAATCTAGATCTAATTCTTGAAGTGTAGACATGTATAGGTATGTGCTCATTAGACATCATCTTCTAGATGTCTTCTGTGTCTCACAAATCCAAGAGCCTAAGACTAAAACCTCTCTCCCCTCTACTGTCCAGCTTGATAAGTAGAACCAACACCCACTTAGTCACTGGAAGTAGAGAATTGGGAGTTGAGCTAGAGAGAGCAAAGACAAAAAGGTACCATTAATTAATGTTTTTCTGACTGAAAACAACAAAAAACATAGCTCAAACCATTTCAAACAATAAGGATATTTATTGGCTCATTAAAGATGGTTTAATTTTGGCTTGCTCTTAAAGTTCTTGCATCTCATTGGCCTGAATTGTATCACATGCCCATTTCAAACCCAAGTACTATGTTTGGGGAAGTGTCAAGTGTTGATTGCCTCAGACAAATTCATAAAAGAATACCTTTGCAAAAGGTGGATAGGATATCATAAATATCTCTGTAGTTACCCTACATGATCAATCTTTCCTAAAGAACATAAATTACATCTCAGAGGAGTGGCTGGCTGAAAGAAAATTGCGCTCTAGAAGGAAGAGAGAATGGAAAATAGCTTATAGTTAGGCACTAATAAAGCCATTTTCACATGGCAAATGTGTCCCATCTCTCCTCTCATGCCATGGCAACTATAGCTAATCTATCACTTTCCCAGTACAAGCTCACACAGCCTTCCAATTCCTCTGAATGGAGCACTCCCCGCAGACACTTCAGATTAACCAGAGTTATCACCTTGTGTTGGCCTCTGTTTGTTATTCCAGCCCTGGATCTTCTTTCTAATTCATCCCTGTTACCCATTAGGTCATACAATTTCATCTCTGACATAACTCACAAATTATTTCTAAAGTCATAGGCTCTACTTCAAGGTTTAACCTGTTCAAGCCTAACCTATTGCAAAAGTCTCAAGCTCTCACATCTATCCTTCCTTCTGATTTTAAAGAGGTCTTTCTAAAATACAAATATAACCAAATCACTAGTATTCTTCTAATTCTTCAATGATTCCTCATCACCTGTAGGAAAAAAATTTCCAAATCCTTATTAGGCACACAGAGCTCCTCATGCTTTGCCCTTATTTATTTTTGTTTACCTCCACATGAATCCTATGCTCCCGTCATAACAAACCTCATATGGCCCCTTAATTGCACCATCGTGATTCATATTTTAATGCTTTGTGTACTTGTTTTCTATGCTGAGAAAGTTCTCCCTCCTTCCTTACTTTCTCTCACTGAGATACCCCAGTGGTCACTATGGTATATGTTCTGTCTTGCTGCAATACCTTAATAAACCGAATTGTATTTTTTACAATGGATGTGTTTCTAGTAGTCTTTGGGCACTGTGCTTTACCAGTGTAGAGCAAGACTTTATGGTACAGACATGCAGGAAATACTGTGTGTAAGGCACGATGAGCAAAGTGGGAGGCTGCTTGGACATTTTGCCAGCAAAAGACATCACCTATCTTTTGAAGATTGAGAAATATCAACATCTCTTCATGTCTTTAACTTAACATCTAGTTTAAAGAGTTCCGGTAGAAGATTTAGGGTGCGTGATGACAAGGTGGCAAGAGAAGATTACTTTTGCAAAAACTCAGAATATACACTCCTACTAAGCAACTCAAAGTCTTAATGAGAACCCCTTTTTTATGAATAACAGATAATCCTCTTTGCTATGAAGTGTGTGACCTAAGGGGAAAAGTTATATCCTGCTCTACTTATCATTCCTTCACCACTTTATTAATGCATGTCTTTGAACCACAAAATGGAGAGCAGTCAAAGGGACAGCACTCTATCTTACCATGTTCCAAGAGCTATTTCTCCACTGCAGTGGCATTGCTTTGTTTCTTCTTCCTCTTCCTCTTCCCCTTCTTCCTCCTCTCCTCCTCCTCCTCCTCCTTCTTCTATCCCCACTCAAGGATATGTTTTTTGATTTGAGAGACAGAGAAAAACATTGATCGGTTGCCTCCTGTAAGCTCTCGTACTGGGGATCAAACCCGTAGCTTTTAGGTGTATGGAACAAGGCTCCAACCAACTGAGCCGCCCGCTGGGATGGCAGTGTTTCTTACCTCAAGTTGACTGGCCTATTAGTGGAGTCCCATCTATGTGAAAGTTGGAACCATTTAAGGTGAGAGTCAGATGGAGTGGAAAGAAAAGTGTCAGGAAACAGTGCCAGCTACCTCTTAGGGCTTTTTATGGGGACTTCTGATTGCTGATTGTCTCATCGTAAAAAGGAGGTGGGGAGTAGCATACAGTAGTACAGAGAAAAAGTATATTTTTAAAAGAGAAGGGAGTGAGGAGAGAGAGAGAGGCAAGGAATACAAAAGGTTTAGAGCAAGAATAAAAAATGCAGAAAGTGAAAATGACTAAAGTTTCTCCATAACTTTCTTCATACTCTTGTTTTTGTGAGTCAGCTTGAAAGAAAGAAGCTTACTCCAAGTGTTATAGGTTTAATCGTGTTTTCCCCCCCAAATATTGACATTCTAACTTCCAGTACCTCCAAGTGTGGACTTATCTGTCGTAAGAATTTTTCAGGTCTAAACAAATTGAATGAGATCATTAGTGTACAGTATTATATATATTTATTTTGGAAATTTTTCTTTGATCATGTTTTGTTTTATTAATTTTAACTTTAATGGTAGGGTATAAAAGTGTTTCAGGTTTAAAAATCTGTGTATAAGCAGTCCTGTGCAGTTCAAACCTGTGTTGTTGGAGGGCCAACATTATCTTTCGACTATGCAGCTTTAAGCTAGAAGAGAGATTTTTTGTTTTGGAGTAATTTTAAAATGTGCAGTTCTAATAGGCAGGAAGTCATAAAATAAGTCACTGTGATAGTGAATGTGTAAGCCTTTCTATATGTCTACCTATCTTATCTCCACTTCAATATTCAAGCAGTAATCTTGTCACAGAGCATTAGTCAGAAACTACGATTATCTAATTGCATGTTGCCTGAAGAGCTTTAATTTGAAAATTGTTTAACCATATATTCTCTCACAATTGAAATATTAGCATATTAACATAATGATTTATGGTAATATAATGTACTTGTTTTTGATGCACTTGGGTTAGCTGAGAATGATCTTAAGTGACCTATGCATGTTGTTTTAATCAGGGCAATATTTATTCACAGAAGTTCATAAGAATTTTAATTTAAAACACTCTCACTTTTCTCTTCAATTTCTTTTCCCTTAACCTTACTTTTCATAGCCCTAGATCTTGACAAATTTTCAGTGTCAAAAGGACATCATCTTTTTAATTGTGTATTTGTTTGGCATGTAAGTGGAGGGAGTACTTTGGGACCGAGCGGGGAAATAGAATTGAAACATTCCACCTGAGTGGAGAATAAAGAATAAAGATAGCTTTATGCTTTACTGGTGTCTTAGCCTCTTTGACACTTACTTTAAGAGTCAACTTACTTGGTAAAAATGCAAATGATTGTCTCCACCTATTTAAATGTTTAGATAATACCATTAGATATCTAATCAGTTAATACTGTGTTTGATGTTTAATCACAACACTCACTTCAGAAAATCCTCACATACTGTAATGCCTCATTTATTTGCACAGGAAATATTTTTATACTGAGCTTCCTAGCAAAATTCAGAGTATTACAAATCAATAATTTTTATTCTTATAAGAGAATTCAATACTTGACCAAACCCAAGAGGAGTTTCAGAGGCACAAAAACAATGTATTATTCACCTGTTGGCAAATGTTTCTTAGTGATTTTCTCTGTAAATGTGTTAAATAATTAAAAGATAATTAGATAATATGCTAATAAGTCACTGTGAGCAAAATAAATGGTCTCATTAACAATCCTTGACAATAATTAATATTTTTAAGTTCAATGCCATCTACAACTTGACAATAATTAATCTTTTTAAGTTCAATGCCATACACAACTTCGATTCTTAAAGTCAGAAGTAACTTACCTAATGACTCTTACATAGACACATGTACGTTAATTTGAACTTTGATGCTAATTGCATCTTTTGAAAAACAAAGCAATAACTCCAATAGCTTTGGAAACCTCTTTGAAATATTTGCCTGTAAAACTCAGAATTGAGGGCCAGCAGAGCTTCACACAAACTGAGTTTTGCATTTCAGTATCAAGCTACTGAGGAATGGCCAAAAATGTTTGCATTCTGGGCTTACTTTTGTGAATCCAAGGCACTACTTTTTCAGATAAGCTGATCTGAAGAGTTTCTTATATAAAGTTCTTAAGCTCCAGAATGTAGCTGCCTCGGGTATTCTAGTTTAAACCCTACTCCACTGACTGTGGACTCACAGGGAAAAACCCAGGGCTTTCAGTCTGCTTATGGTACAAACAAAAGCCAATTTCAATGCATGAGGAAAAAGGGGGAAAGATAAACACAAAATGTCTGGACATTGTTTCTCCATCAAAAGCATCCTTTGTGTCAGCTGTTTGAGATGTTGGAATCAATGGTGAACATGCCAGACACAGCTAAAACTGCCCTCATGCACCTTATGCCTTAATCAAGAGGCAAAATATTTATCTGAACTGTTGCCAACCCTCCAAGTGCCCTTTGAGGTATGCCCTAGGTGGGCATGTTGGCTGATAAGGACTAGGAGGAGGCTTGCCAGCTCAACTGGTACATGGCCCACATGAGGTGGCAACATAAGCCACCTGGCTTCAAAATCTATACTCTTCCCACTACACTCTAATTTTAGAATTGAAAGGTCAGAATCTATTTCCAGGTAAATAAAACTAACCCTAGTGATTATCTAAGCAAGAATAGCTCTTCTGTTGCTTGACTGGGACTGAAAGAGATTTCTGTCAGGTGCAAGCAATTGTCACCAGGGCTTCAGCCTCTGCCTCCTGTAGTGCAACTAAGGAGAGGCTGCACCTCCTACTCTTGCCAAAGTGATATGGTGGTCAGAGTCCCCCGTGCCTGTCCACATCAGATGGAAGAGATGAGAATGTCAGAGAGGATAGCTGACTGCACTTCAGATTTGAGAAACACGAGAGGGAGAAGCCTATCTACATGCCAAGCTCCAGAAACTTCTGTAATAAATGGCAACCCTAATAAAGAACACAGCAAAGGGATTTTAATTTTGAGCATTTTTAAATTTGGGATTTTTAAATTTGCAGTAGGTATTTCCTTTAAACATTATATCCTTAGAGAAAAATTACAATAAATTTGTACAAATGAAGTTAGTGATAGCAAATGTTATTTTATTATTAAGCGGTTGGTCGCATCTCCAGCTGCCTTGTTGTCCTAACATTCCATTCTCCAATCACAGAATTCCACGCGTCTATTAGAAGAGCGTCTGTCTAGGTCACACCACATTTCATGACTATGATATGTAACTATGGAGTTGTTTCAAGTTCCAAATGCACCTATTCCCTTAGAAACTTACACTTTTGCAGTGAAGAAATGCAGTGTAATTCTTTTAATAGGAAGACATTTAAAAACTAAATTGGAGATAAAAGATATCAATACAAAATGAACACGGAAAATCATAAAGTCCTTCTTTATCTTCTCCTTCTCCCTCATCCCCTGCGTAGAATATAGCACACTAATAGAAAGGAGAAAGATAAAAATTCATTTTACCCTCAAATTACATTTATTGGGTGCCTAGTATGTGCCAGCCACTGCTCTAGATACATACATTATCACAATGAAGTCAAGGTCCATGCCTTTTGGTATTGTATATTCAAGTGTCGGGTGCTTGGTAAGGAGGAGAGAAAGAGGCAATAAGAGAGCCAGCCTGCCCGGTTGGTGTAGCTCAGTGGATTGAGCATGGGCTGGGAACGAGAGGGTCCCGGTTCGATTCCCAGTTGGGGCACATGCCTGGGTTGCAGGCCAGGTACCCAATGAGGACCATGTGAGAGGCAACCATACATTGCTCTTTCTCCCTCCCTTCTCCTCTCTCTGAAAATAAATAAATAAAATCTTTAAAAAGAGAGAGAGAGAGAGAAAGCAGGCCTTAAAAAATAATAAGTAAGTAAATTTGATAATACATTAGCAGGTGATAAATGCTATGGAACTAAAAAGTGGAGCACGGTTTCGGACTGGAACGTCTTGAGATATGGAAGATAGGCTACCTTATTAAAACAGGGTGGGTTAGGGATCTCACAGGGAAAGTAAGTTTTAATCAAGGTGAAGGAGTTAGCCTGTGGATATCTAAGAACAAGTAGACCCTGCAGATGCCCTAATCCAAGAGCATGTCTGGCTTGTTCATACAAATAGCAAGTCGACTGATTGGTATAAAATGAACAAGGGAAGGCGTTTTAGGGAAGGAGGTAAGAAAGTTAATGGGGGTCAGATCACGCTGGGCTCCTGAAAGGCTTGTTACTCTGTATGAGACAGGAAGCCACAGAAGGGTTTTAAGCAGAGGACAGATGTATCTGGGTGATATTCCATAGCATGATTCTGTTTCTGTTGACAATAGACTATGGAGGAGGCAAGGGCGCAACCAATTCAGATGGCGACTCAGACTGTGGTGGTAGCAGTGGAGTTGTTAGGAAGTAGTCAAATTCAGGAATTGTGAAGATGAAATCAATATGATTTACTCAAAGAGAAAGAGAAGTCAAGGACAACAAGATTTTTGGACTGAGTAAGTGGCAGGATGGAGCTGCCATCAATTGAGATGAAAAAACTTTTTGGATTGAACAGATATGTAGAATAAGGGGAGGAGTTCAGTCTTGGACATACTAAGTTTGAGATGTCTATTAGTCACCCAAGAGGAGATGTCAAGAAGGCAGGTGCAGGTAAAAGTTCCGACATGGGGGAGACAGGTGGCAGTGAGCAGGATGTAGGCGGTATGAAAATCCAAGGTTCTGCATGAGATCACCAAAGGAATGAGTGTGAGAGAAGATGACAAAGAATGGCACCCTGGAGGGGAAAAAAGGAGGAAAGTCTAGGAAGGAAAACAAAATCAATTGACCAGTGAAATAGGAGGAAACCAAGAAATGAAAGTCTAGCTAAAGAAGACGGCAGTATAATCTGCTGGGTCAAATATTTCTAAATCTGCCAATGAAAACCAGAGCATGTGAAAAAAACAAATTCATCACTCACACTGATCCACATAATTAGAGGAAGAACCATGGAGTGCTTCTTTCATATGCAACTTAACTCCCTGTCATCCATTAAAGGCCAAAAAGTTGCAAATACACACATAGAAATTGAGCCATGAGCTCAGGAGCAGACAGCAGATGCTATAAATCTTCATAAAGGCTATTTTCCATTTTGACTTCAATTGTTTAGATGGTGTTGATCTCTTAGGCTCTGCCTTATATAAGCGGTCACGTGGTGGAGGAAGGGTGCTCACCACACAAAGTTCATGCCTCTCATTCATAGAAAAAAACTCTGAAACAGATGTTTGCCTGTTTATCTAGGGTTCCAGTCAATGGAACTGGCAAAGAGATTTGTCAGCATTCAGTCAATGCTCTATCTGCCTACTCTTTCTGAGGGTAGAAGCTGGGATTGGTAATTAGTATCCTCTGTTATGTGGGAAAATAATCATTAGGTCAGAAAAGGGTGAATTAGCAGAGAGGCCACCAAATGACTCAGTAGCTGAGGAGGAACCACAAGGATACAATTGTCGAGCAGGAGATTTAACTTTTTTTTTCTACCATGTGTTGAAGAAAAGTAAAAGGAGGTTAAGTTATGGGTCTACCAAGATCTGAGGGAGGCAGAGCTGGTTTATTAGGTTAACCTGGTTAACCCTTGAAAAGCAAAGCTGCGCTCCTGGACAAGAGGAACCTAGAAGAACACAGCACAAAGAGAGTAGGGACAACATGGAGTGCAGTCCCCATGGCTACGAAAGCCAAGAGGGACACTTTGGGTGTAAGACATAAAATCTAGACAATGCCCTTTATTCTTACTGATTGTTATAGTAAAAGTTTGGAAAAGCCAATGAGGTATTCGTGATGTTTGCAAATCAGTGAGCTTCTGAATCATGCATACAGAATAAAATATTTTAGGTGTTTTCTTCAGAATAAAATTATGAAACTAGATAATGTAAGAACATCCCTCCCTCTCTCCTGTCTTTCCACCTTCTTTTCACTTAGCAAGCACAATGAGCTTTTATTATTTTTTCCCTTGATTCTGTACATGAATAGGACTGCAGGGAAACCGCTGCTCCATGGCATGGGCAGCCTCATCCGTCCTCCCCTCCTAACCCTGACCAGCTGTCCTCCAGGACGGCGGCACCAGAATCAAGGAGTTGACTCAAAGTATTCTAAAAATAATGTTCATATAATATTAAACATTTAACTTTCCTAGTTTAAATTTTATAAAACAGAAAGATAAAAATAAATAAAATTATTTTAGAATAAAAAATTAAATAATAAATTCTTTAGAATTGTGCACATTTTAATGTTTCTATTATTATATATATTTTTGGTATCAAAATTGCACAGGGATCACAATATTTTCTTACTGCTAAGAGATATCCATAGGCACTTAATTATTTATTTAAATAATCTACAAAATGGAACATAAGCATAAAAATTGAAATTGTTTACCTATTTGAAATGCTAACAATTTTTTTTAAAAAGACAACATATAGCAAAGGAAAACTAAATTGGTATACCTTAATTCTACAAAATGTATAAATATTTAAATTTGTAGCAAAAGAACAATTATACCATTTAGTAATGCTTACAATATTTAAAATGTGTAATTCCTTATGCACAATCTACTTTTATAAATGTTAAAGAACTGTGTGTCAAGCATATATCTAAAACATTTTTGAAATTATTTTCTTTTGTTTGTGGCTGCATTGACCAAAGAAATCCAAACGCTCCAAAAAAATGTTATTGAGTCCCCTCTTTCTGCTTGTGCTGTTTTTAGCTGAAAGTACAACTGAAACCAAGCAACAGCTTACGTTCACTTTTACACCAAATTAAATGCATGATAAAAATCTCATTTTTCACCATTATAGTTATAGCTTTCATCATCCAATTCCCTATCCTCATTCTAACTCATTAAAAACAGAATAGTAAGTGATTTGTTCTCCTTAACTACAAACAAAAACAAAAGGATAACTCTGTAATGATGAAATGAGGATCATAGAAGTGATCTTTATCTTAAAATATAGTTAATAAAAAAGCTGCCCTGCATCACTAGTATTTCAGGTTTTTTTAAACAAATACAATGAAAACTGCCTTTAGAATTTATTGAACAATATGAAGCAAAAGTTGGACACAAATTTACACAAACTATTTAAAACACATTGCTGGTGTTCATTCAACACCTTAAATCCACACAATAGCTTATATTTAATAGCAGGTTGAACATGATGTAGGCACACCAGATATGTCCATGTGCTATACAGAGGAGACTGCCTTTCTCTAGTCCACACTCTAACATATTGGAGAAAATTTGTGGGCAGCAGCTAAATCCTGAAACACAAGATGTCTTAAGACTTAATTGAATTTCTGCTGCCCATCTGAATTGGAAATTTACTCAAGATCTGCAGATATCAGCTATGCAGAAAGACAGCTTGTGAGTGATGACACATACTTTAAGGTCTCAAATTTCTTGAATTCCTTCTATTTGTTAAATTAGCATACTTGTCGAGAACGCATACAAGTTTTGCTTCCTCTGATACTAGATGTAGCATCTGTAAATGAGATGCAAGTGACACGGTTGTGATAAGATAAGATAATCAATTCTCAAGTGATAAAAACTGTGGGGGCACCAATACTTTGGGGCTTCTTGAACCAATTTGTACTATGCTCTCAACCACTCACGGAATAAAAATAAAAAAAGGGTCATTGTTCCAGTTGTTTTATTGTTAGATTTCTCTCCCCCCACTCTCTCTCTCTCCCTTCTGTCCTTCTCCCCCCAACCCCCCGTTTATTAGGTTGTTTCTAAGCACCATGGAAAACACTGAATTCATGGGTTGTGTTTGTGACAGTCTACAGAGTTCCACTGGGGAGCCTGGGAATCTCTGCTGATCACCCTGTGGTCTTTTAAGCCGAATAACCTAGAACCTACACAATGTTCATGATAACACGATCCAATTCTCAGTGTGAGCTGGGAGCCAATTTTACTTTTAACTTGAATATAATCATAAGGAAATGGAAGCGAGGGGAGAGTATGCTCCCTTGTTTACTGCTGAAAAGGCTTTGCTTCTCTGGAATGCTGTTTTCCAATAACGCCACAATGTTCTATAATCTCGCTGTTTCCTGTTAATTTCTTTACTTTTGCTGCAGGTATTTATTTATTGCCTGTGGTAGTATTTTATAGAAGTAATTTTATTTATGTATGAAAGGTACCGAGAAGTTAAATTTCCAAAGTTAATTATCTGTAAGGAAGAGATGTTAATATTTCTAAAGAATCAATGTACTTATTACAAAATGCTTGATAAAGACATTGATCTCATGATTGTGCCCTTTCTATTGCATTTTTTAGTCCTTTGTAGTTGAAGATGGTATTAGGCTATAGTATTAACAATGAGGAGTCCTGACATCTGAGCTGACAGCTGTATGACCTTTGGGCAAGCCTAATTACAATATGGCTTCCAGTCTTATATAAACAGAGAAACTGAGAATAAATCACCTGTAGGTTCTTTTTAAGTTTCTACAATTATTCATAGACTTGCACTTAGAAAATAAATTTAGTGATGGCTCCTGTGAAATCACAAAAATAGATACGATTTTTCAGAAAATGATATGCCTCCCCTCTAACAGTAAAAATCTTATTTATGATATTAGATGGTCATTAAATACAACCAAAAAATAAAAACTATTTTTTATCTTAACAAAGCAACTTAAGTAATATAGCAGCATGTTTATAAAATGTCATGTGTTTCATTTCCATAAGGAAAGATATTCTATCAGAGGACGAACTATAGCCCATACTTTAATTAGAAGAGTATTAGGAAGAAAATTATCATTTGGAGATAGTTATGTACATCCTGTCTAAATATATCACTAGACTTTATTTTAAAATTTAAAGTATTGTGCAAAAAAGGTATGATACAGTATCACTTACCAACTTTAACACACATTTTTTTCCATTAATTCAAACAATAATTGAAGAAAACTTACTATGTGCCAATAACTCTACTAGACACTGAAGATAACACAGTGAAAAACACGGACAAAGTCCTGCCTCCTATGGGGCCCACATTCTGGAGTGTGTGATGGTGGTGTTGGGGGTGAGTGTAGACAAAAAATAAAGCAAATTTATACGTCGTCAGAGAATGTACAGGGCATAATGAAAGCAGGTGGGGAAGGTCTGAGATAAAATCTTCCTCAACAAAGGGAATGAGAGAGCTCTGTGGGGCAAAAGGAACAAAATCCTAAGACAGAAACTTGCTGGTCAGCCAGAGTAGAATACTCAGAAACGTGTGTGTGTTGGGGGGGGGGGTCATAGAGGTGTCATTCCTGAAACAGATTTTATTAGAGTTCTTGAGTGTTTCCATTTTTTAAGTTTAAGGACAAATGTGCAGGGGCACTTTCCCATCACTTAGTCAGGGCAAGAGGAAAAGGGGAGAAAAGTAGAGTCCTCGGTCGACTTGTCATTCCACTATCAATTTAAGGCAGTGGTTTGCTAGATCTTGGGTGTCACAGCTTCCCTATAATTTTGCTGTAAATAATGGATTCTCTACTTAAAACAAATGCCTTTCACAAACTTCTGATTATAATTTTAAGAGATTCGGGGATACCCAGAGACCTCCAGGTAAGCCATGTCTACATTTTAAGAAGTAAACCTGAAATGCTCCAGGTTGTAGAATTCTTTCTTTGAGTTTTACCAGTATAAAGCCAAAAGGAAGTAATGCTAGCAGGGAAAATCATATGAGATTCTACTGGCCTTCCTTTTCATTATAAAGCTGTGTGTGTGTGTGTGTGTGTGTGTGAGCGAGAGAGAGAGAGTGAGATGGAGGAGTTTGTTTTTAAGAAAACAGACAGAGCTTTTTAAGAAAAAAAATGAGAGTCAATGCAAGGCATTTACTTTAGAGGATGCTTCTTCCATTTCTTCCCCTAAAGTTGTCTTAGCTGCTAAATATATTTATTAATGAATAAAATACATACGTAGAGCAAATTTAAGGGCATTGTAAGTGATACGAAATACTAAACGTTATTAGCTCAATTCCCACTGATAAAGTTTTCTTTTTTATGTCTTCTGTTCATGTATTTTGAACATAAAGCGTTTTAAGGTAGAAAAAGAACATGTGAAGCTAGCCTAATTATGACTGTGTTCCTTGAGCCATAATTTATGGCAAATGATATCTAGCAGTTTAATTAAAAGTTTCATGGATATGTATTGAGTTCATTCCTCTTGTGAAAACTTTAGATAGTCTAGCATAGCAATAAAATTCCGATAGCAATGCATTATTTTTAATATTTAAAATTAAAATATTAATAGGCACCTAACTAAAATCTTTAAATGCAGGATAATTAAAAGTCAGGGCTTATACCCTCCACCCTTTACCTGCAATTCTGTGCAGCATGAGTGGCGAGTCACAGTCTGGAGTGAAGAGGAAAGCATTGTAGAAGACAAAGACAGCGCTTAAGGGTTGTTTTTTTAACATGGACGCCGGAACCCGCATGATTGTTAAACAGTCAGCCTGTGTTAGGACTAATTGCCAGCTGAACAAAATCTTTTAGAATGATTCGATTGTTGCAATTTAACGTCAGTCATCTTGCTCCCCTCAACACCTGGCTTGTTTCTTTGATTTCGTGTCCTTTAAATTGACTTTTCAAATTCTCCTCCTCTTTTTTTATTTTTAAATATGATGTTGCTGGAACTCTGTGAATCAATACCCAGTTTAATTTTTTCTGGTGCAAAACCTGGAACTAATTTTGTGTGATGAATTCATTGTTCCGAGATAATTCAATGTGTGACCTGCTGTCGACATAGATATTCAACATGTTTCCATGAAGGTCCAGCAGAAACAGAGGGAGTTTATAAAATGATACCTTTTCATAATGAAGATATTTTATAAGGCATTTACATCGTCTCTTTTTCAATCACTATGAAAATAAAAAATAAAAATACCCTTCCCCAAAAATCCTGTGACATGAGGACGATACAGATTATTTTTTTAAAGCAAACACTTTGTTTTTAAGTTTTTCAGATGTTTAATAACACTTTCTCTTATTTATATTTTATGTGCTTTTGATCAGATACAAATTCTTGTAAGGAAATAAGCAAACGTCCCTAAAAATGAATTATAAACAACTGTGTTTTAGAATACTAAAAGGATTTTAAAACTTTCATTCAGCAAAGTTACTATTTTTCCTTAATTGAAATAATGGAAAAACAAAAGTGCAGACACTCGGATGGCTTGGGGGAAACGGTCTTCATGCCCCCAAAGTCATGTTTCTCAGCAGCCACTGCTGGGACCTGCTTCCGCTGCAGTCCTGCATCGTAGGCACCATTTTGTCTTCCTCAGAAGGTTCGTCAAGACACTGGTTACTGTTGACATGTCTCAAGGTGAGTCTCTGTAAAAGATGATCAATAATCAGTACAACATATTTTATATCTAACTTCAGTAGTATATCAGATTAAATCAGTTCTTTAAAAGAAACTTTAAGGGTTTTTTTTTTTTTTTTTTTAGTATAAATACCGTAATATGTAAAAGGAACTGTGCAGGTGGCTCTAAATTAATTACTATACAACTTTCACTGTTATAGTTTCATCACTGTCTAATGCACCTTTATTGCAGATGGTTAAAGAAATTGGCCAACATATGCTATGCATTGCCAAGAATTCAGGCTCCTTTGCAGAAAGCCCATTTGTGAGCTCTGAACTCAGTCAAGGGCTGTAAACATTAACAAGCTTTCACAAAAGCTTAGTTTACTTAGACATGTGTTATTCAGTAACCATTCAGTAAACAGGCAACAAGATGTCACAGCTGTGACCCAAATAAAAAAAAAAAACTGCTAGAGATGCTCCCATTTCCAAATACTAAATAAGCCATAGTATTTGTGACAGAAATTCATTGTAGAAGAGTGATTATCACCTTGAAGATCTGTCTTATGTGATATTATGCTCGCCATAATTTAGTTTGCATTTCTAATAATCTTTACAAAATCAATATCAAATAAAAACATGGATGTGATGGTCATATATTTTTTAATTTGTATCTCTATTTTATTTTCTTCATAACAATATTCATTAGAAAGCACTATCTCCATACCCAAATTCTGAAGTGTAATTCCAAAAACTTCATGTTAACATGTCTTGTCTTTTGAGTTCACTTTTACATTTTGAAGCTATGTATTTTGGACATTATAAATATACACTTTAAGTCCATGTGTTTTATACTAATCTATGCACGTTGGTTATGTACATTTTTTCTCAGTTTCAAGGCCAGTGCCTAGAATCATACTACATAAAAAACTACCCAAATAGAAGTATTTGAATGCATAGGAAATGATTCGCAGGTATACCTTGAAAAAAGCATGCCATATAGTTTTATTTTGAATCACCAACATTCAAGGTAGACAATTTTTGGAGATCTCATGATATTACAATTGAACATTGGATGAAAAAATACAGGGATATTGCAATAAACTGGTGGAGAACTGCTGCCTAGACAATTGTAATGGTTTTGATTAGGCCTGCAAACACCCTGGACTGCGCTGTCCTGCGAAAAGATGGAAGGGAGGACAGGCTTGTGGAGGAGCATGCTTAATGGACAACAAGCAGGAAATTAAAAGAGCAATGTTGTCAGATGTGAAGGTACAAGAATAGGGCCTTTGTTGTTGCTCTTTTAATACACAGCAGCAAGCTATTTATACTAAAAAATGGAGGGGAAAAATGGCCAAAGATAGGCAAAAAGGTTGTTGATTTATACTTATGATGCCAGAAATTATGTCGCTGGCTGATGAAGCAATAGCCAAGTTGAAAAAAATTCAAAACAAAAACAATTCTTTTTCTAGAAAGTTCTAATTAAAGTCAACACAATATTTGTCATTTCTGTTACATACCTGAGGTCCTTTGTATATATATGTCTGTTTTCAAAAAAGCTACTTACCCAGCTTGCTTCTGATATATCCTTTTTTAAAAAATATATATGACTTTAAAGATCAAATTGTGCTGTCAACTACTTAAACAGGAATACTTTTTAAATATCAGTGTTGTTATTTCTAAAAATGTATAAGTATTTCCTTCTAAGGAATTCATTAATAGTCAAAAGCCATAACTGTAAACATAACAACCAATCAACCAAAACTCTCTCATTTTTAATGTTGGGCTGTTTTTACATTTTAGGATCAGACAGCCCTAAGTATAAATTCCTATGATTTCCATTCCCCACTCACTGGTTGTGAAAACTTGGGCAAGTTATGAAATTATTCCAAGCAATCAGATTCTTTGTCAGAAAATGCTGTTAAAATTATGAATATTAAAAACACCTCTTCCTTTTCTGCTTAAAAAATCTGACCTTCGATCTACTATCTAACTGGGATCCCCTGGCAACCTGATAAGGGTAAAATGTTGGCTATATTTCTAGGCAACATTACTTATGGTAAAAACGACCTGTGATTGATAAACTGTATCTGCATCGAATCAACTTCGTTATAAATACCTGATAGGATGCTAAACTGTGGGCTTCACTAAGTGCAAAGACTTGGAGTTTTGCATGTTGCATTGGCTTACTTGCAGCTCTGCCTATGGAGTTGTTACAGAGATACCATCTCCTGTGAGACACAAGGCCCTTAACATGGCTGTTTTCCAGGCCCACCTCATGTGGTCCCGTCCCCTGGCACAGGGCTGTCATCATGCAGAAGCCTCTCCCATAAGGCAGTTTGAACTGCTTTAGGAAGTGATGCAAATTCTGCTCAGAGAAACAGGTTGTTGTTTCGATCCTAGAATTTTGTAAGTGGACCTGGGAAACTAAATGTTTGTGTGGGAAGGCCCCTTGCTGGCCATTGCATCTACCAGGTAAGGTTGCCTTGAAATTAAACTAAGGTAATATGTGAGGTATGTAAATTGCTGGAGATACAAGTTCTCTTTGTGTAAAAGGTCCAGACTTTCCCAGCTTCCCAATGCATGTTTGGAATACTTTTGTCTGAAATGTAGTTCTAATCTAAACACCACCGCTCCTCTCCATACCTCCTTCCCAGCCCTTTCATAAGCATTCAGCTCAGCTGTGTCCTCTTTAACTAGTGGATTTAATGGAGAAAAACTCCCTCTCATTCCTGTGTTCTCATTACAAAGTACTGACTTTATTTACAGGACATAAACACCTTAATATCAAGAACTAGGATATGTTGTTAACTGCACACTTTACAAGAATCCGTACCAGTTTTTTAAAACTTAAACTGAGTTTTAAGTTTAATAAAATTCATTTATTAAAATAAAAATTCATTTCATTGCTTACTAGGAAGATATTCACAAAATCATAAAAATGAGAGATAAAAGGTACAATTTCTTAATGCTTTTTTATTATAAGTATATCACTTAACCAATAATCCTAGTCACAATAAGTGCACTTGATTTGTTTCAGCCTAAAGAAATAAATTCCAGAAAGGATATGTTACATCTGCACACAACCAAAGTATATGAATTAAAATTAACAAAATTAAATCAGTTCAGTGTTCCAAAAGAAACCCATTTTTGGTTATGTTAATTTTGTTACTGATTTTATTGATCTCCAATGCAAAATCTATTACCATATAGACAGGGCTGTAGTTAGCATTAGTGTAAAAAAGAGAGCTAATATGTAGTAATGCATTCCATCAATTATATTCATATATTTTGAAATAAAGAAAAAACTGGGAAACACCTGTTAATTAAATACAGAGCAATTACTACTGAATATATGCACACCCCAACTGCTTAGCTAAGAAGTAAAAGACAGAAAAATATCTCCATGGAGAAACGGCACATAAAGGTCTTTTTAACCACATTTAAAGAAGTAAGTTTCTAGATTTCAATAACAAAACATAAAAATACTAAACTAATATCAATAAAGTCTGAAACACAAACCTCTAAAAATTATTAGAGAATGTAATCAGTAGGATTCTCAAAAATATTTCTAAAAACTTCCACTCTTGTGTAGTTTCTTAGTAGCCATTTCTGCAAAGTGCTATTGTTACAAACTTCCACAGTGGGCTGCTGGGAGCCATCAGCTACTTTGCTTACTGAGAGACAGGACTGGGTGTTTATGTGAAGAAGAGTATGGGTCTGTTTGACAAAGAAAATAGTGAATAATGACAAAATCAAGTACAAAGGCAGTAATAAATCAATCATTCTTGACAACATACAATTTCTACTGGATGAGAATGGAAGGCACACATCACAATAATTGCATCCATGGAGCTGTGAGCCACATCCTTTTAGATGGCTTTAATACCAAGCGTATTTGGCAGGAGTAAATGAAGATAGAACTGAGAATAAGGAGAAGAGCCTGAGATCAAATATGAAAAACTTGTAAGAAAAGGTTATATTCTCAGTGCCCATTCTAGTAATTAAATATTTTCAGTGCTACATGCCAATTTTGTGAGTATGGGTATTAAAAACCATTGAATAGTCCACAGAGTTTCAGTCACGGTCTTTGGCCTGCCCCTTCCTTTGCCCTAAACTTGAGTGGATGCCTGGGGAAGATCTAGGGGATCTCTGAGTGTTAAGACTTTGCTTTGCTTTTTACTCAAATTGTTTCCACAATGTTTTCACAGGGCTCACTTGGTAGTATTAAAAGTGTTCCACATATATATCGGCACATTCATCTAAATGTCAATTAGCAAGTTAATGAAGGAAGGAAAAAGAAAAAGATTGCCTCCATTGGGGCTCTTAATTTGACTTCATCCTCCAAACACAATTTGTGATTAATTTGTCTGTTTCTTGTTTTCCATCTATCTCCTCAGAAGGAGCATCACTCCAGGAAGACGAGGGGCCATGACCACCCACATCACCAAGCCCAGTGCCTGCACATAGGAGGCATTCTGTAAGTTTGTTCAGTAAACAAATCAGTGAAAGGCTAAGGCAGAAAATAAATTTTGATAAAATTAGCTACATATCTTGGGCAGCTTAATGGACACAATCAATGGATTTTTCCATTTCAAGGACTGACTTTCTCCAGAAAAATGGCAAGGGAATCTATAAAGATAGAAATGTAATACTAGAACATGAATACAGTTTAAAATTTTTCAAAAAAATACATTTGTAATGTTTTGCCACAAAATATTTCTCCATGAATGATCATTAAAACATTTCATAGAGCTTTAACACCAGGTACTTCTAAAATGTGTATGTATACTCCAACTGCTTCTAAGAAAAATTAGAAATCTCAAATAACTACATTGAGATAAAAATTATTTTTTATTTTAAAAAACTCAACAAAATTTTCAGTGTTTTCATTTGTTTGAGCATAGTTTATTTTTTCTGAGTATTTTGCCTAAAAGAGATACCAATTATTATTTTGTTTTCCAATAATTTTTACCACTTATATTATGCAAATTTACCTAATAGAGTTCACCTAATTAAATACCCTCCCATTTATATTGTGGGCATCTCTCTTATCATTAAAATAATCTAAAAACATAGGCAATAAAAATTTTCTACAACGTAGATTTATCAAAATCATTTACCTTTTTCCATTAGGGGCAATATCTGTCCAATTTAGAACCATTGTAAAGAAAGCTGTGATAAACATCTTTGAACATCTCTCTCCATATTTATAATAATTTCTTTAGAAATAATTCTTAGAAGTGAAATCACAAGGTCAAAAGTATGACATTTTAATAGTTATTAGCAAAGTTCTAAAAATATCTATAGTAATGACTTTGTAACAAAGCAGCAGCTATTATTTCTTGCACTTATTAAATGCCAGGGTAGTGTATGGGCGTTGGCTTTACTGCATCGACACCGACATTGTGTATTGCTATCAAAAATCATTTTGGACAGATTTACGAGATACATAAAGAAATTGATAAAAACACACATGAAATAATTTTTATATATGTTTCTTATGGTTACTTAAATCAATTTTTTCCATTTTCATTGGTTTTGAACATTTCTTCTCTGCTATTTATTCAAGAACTTGCATGTTTTTACAGGGTGTACTTCTTTTTCTTAAAGTTGCTCTTTGTCATATTTGTTGCAAATGCCTCTTACAACTTTAGAAGACTCAGATTTAGAAGACCTGGTCATTGTCAAGTCAGTTTTGAAGGCAATGTGATACCCCGATTGACATGCAGCATACTGCCAAATATCCTGCCTACAATTTCCTTTAAAATATTGACAAGAAAACAGGGTAACATGAACCCTAAGCTAGTGTTGGTTTTTGTTTACATTATAGCACTACTTAATTGTTCACCTCTGAGGTAGAAAGTATTAGTATTTTCTGGGATTTACAAAATTTCCTCATACTATTTTAACATGCATAAGAAAAAAATGAATTCCTCCTGCTTTTAAACATATCTGTATGTTTGCTGTGCAATTAAGACGTGTCATGGAGTATCCCTAAACCTACCCTTTTGAAGATAGAGTTACTACTGAATATCAACTGAAATCAGGCTAAGGAAACAATTCCAGTGACAAAAGAAAAAACATAAATTATAAAATTAGTCATATACTTGTACCTTTGTATTAAAAAACACAAAGTAAAAATTTTGCTATTTTAATGAATAAATAAAAGTGATTGCATGGTTAACTGAAGAACCAATCATACAGGTCTCAGTTTAAAAGATGTCATACTAAAAGTTTAAAATAAGACCTAAATGATAGTTATTATACATACAAATAAAGAAAGATAAATTTAGACTGTACAGGTATTTAATTTAACATTATTGCAAATACAATAGGATTCCCCCTATTGATCAAGTATAGAATAAAAAATATTAAAAATTAACATAATAAAGTTGCTATTCAAAATGTTAAATATAGTCTCCTGAAAAAGTGATTTGTGCATTTGTTAGAACAGAACGAGTAGTTTAATGAACAAGTATAAATGTTTAATAAACAAGGACTAAAACTGCAATACTAAACTATTAAATTTCCTATTCACTAATTGATTCTACTTAAGAAATCACAGTCATGAGTCAATGGGAACATGGAAAGCTAATACTTGATGGATACAGGCAGTGTTCAAAAAGCAAATCAAGCGACTGTTTCTATTAGGAGTGCTACACAGGGAAATGGCTGGGTTGCCAGTTAATAGATCACTTACCTTGAAATTATATTCCCATTTACCTGCTTTCTGATAAGGTAAATAAAAGAGGTATTAAGTAAAGTCTACATATTAACCTCTGTGATTTCAGTAAACAGCAATCCAACATATTTTACCTACTGAAAAAAAATTCCTTGCATTGTGACTCTGAAACATTTGACACAGATGGATATTGACTTCATAACAATATTTTCTCAGTCAACTTGCTCAGTCACATGAAAAACAAGGCATTTTTAGCATCATGTTTTGCTCCCTTTTTTATTGTGTTGCATAGTGTTTGCTGAGCATAAGTGTTCTATTCTAAAAATAGACCGTCACACTGTATGGAGCTGCCTGGATGTTCAAAAAGAACTGTGATTATGTGAACTTATTGCAGGAACATGTAAATTTCAAATGGATTGGAATGCAGTTGCAATGTTCAAATACAATATAACAAAAACCTGAATAAAATGGAACGAATGAATGACAGTGCTTTATAAAAATAGTTTTTTAAATGTTTCAGTGAGATGAAATGTAGGGTTATTTTTTCTTGTTTGCCTTAACTCTTGAGTCAATGGACTTTCATTAGCACCAAAGTGTTCAGGTAATTTATTCAAGAGATTCTAGATCAGGTGAGGATTTTGAAGATTTGCTAACGATGCTCAGTTACCCAACAATCGAACATGTTTGGCCAGGAATAGGTGATATTGAATTAAATTCATGGTTATGTTATTTAAGAAATATTTCATTAAGATAGTAGGACGTCACATTTTAAACCAAAGTTGACCAAAGACATGTATTTATTTCCAACATGCACTTCATTTTATTCAAATAAAAATAGAAGTAATTCCATATTAATTATATTATGAATGTAGATACCTAAAATCTGTATCAATTAGACCCTAATGACAATGTAGTTTTATGACTGCCTGTGTATCTAAGTAGACAATACTTATTTAAGAACATCTTTCCAATGATTAAGTAGAAATTCTATGTGCGTAAAATTTTGTTCCACAAATAATTAATAGCATTTTAACTTATCGGAACACCCTAATTGAACGCATCTAATTGTTTTGAGTTTTTTCAATGACCTCAACAGGAATGTAATATAATGGAAAAATTGTTTGATTAAGTGTCAGAAACCTGGAGAGTACAAACCCAGAAAAGGCATTTAAATACTCTAAGCTTACATTTACTAATGCAAAGAATACAAATAAGATATTATTATCATTTAGGGCTGTTGTTAAAATTGCATGAGAAAATTGGCTTGCTTTTTTTTATGACTTGCTTTGCTAAGATTGAAAGGACTCTGGGAGATAAATTGATGGAATATTTCAGCTGTTCACACTGTGAGATTCACAATTGTACTGGTAACTAGCTTTCTTTGAATACATCACTAACACCGAAATCCTGCTTCCACGCTTGTCAGTGTGATCTTTCTGCTTCTGAGCCCTCCTGACAAAGGTTTAGAGAAGAGAAGTTTAAGGTAAGTTTTAGCTCTCTAAGTCCACCAAGTTAAACTCTATCAAGTTTTATTCTGCTTTGAAATTGCATCACCTCAGAAGTTTTTCAAAGAAGAACAATTTTGTCTTTGATAGCAGTAGATAAAGAATAAATTACAGAAGTAGCAAGCGGCACTTTTTACTGGTTGGAATACGAGAAGACAAGAGCTACTTAGCAGTTACTCCTCTTTCCTTTCTGCTCCCGTTTCCTCCCCGTCTTTCTTGGACACCCTGTCATTTTCCAAAGTGTAAATATGCCCTTTCCTAACTTAGTAGTATTTTTCAACAGTGTATAAAAAGACTAAGGAAGATAGTAAAGGTTTGGCTAATGTCTAGACCTGCCCTTCTCAAAGTTTAATATGTACGTGAATGTCTTGGAGATTTTTGTTGAAATATAAACACTGATTTAGGGTTGTCGAGGGTGATATCTCAGATTCATAATTTTTAACTAGTTCCCAGGTGATGTTACTAGTCTTAGAATCACACTGTGGGTAGCAAATGTTGGGCCTATTCTATAGACTAAAGTGACCCTAAATCTAATATTTAGAAGAAGAGATGATCAGAAAAAAATAAATATTATATTTAAATTTTATTTAAAAAATAAGGTTCTTTTTTTTAAGATTTTATTTATTTATTTTTAGAGAGAGGAGAAGAGAGGGAGAAAGAGCAATGTATGGTTGCCTCTCACATGGCCCTCACTGGGGACCTGGCCTGCAACCCAGGCATGTGCCCCGACTGGGAATCGAACTGGGACCCTCTGGTTCCCAGCCTGCGCTCAATCCACTGAGCTACACCAGCTGGGCTAAAAAATAAAGTTCTTTTTTTTCCCCTGACTTCTTGACAAACAATATCAGTCTTCTATTTCAAAGCTGAAATTTCCAGAAAGGCAATGCGTCATTCCTGCAGTTCTTCTATTTTCTTGTGCCTTCTCTACATTATGATTTATACATTTACAAACTTGGGCAAAAAATTCACTATGATTCAAAATTTTAAATTTAGACAAGTTAAACGTCATAATTTAATTTTGAAAACCTAAACATGTAACTCTGAATAAAACTGTTACATAATTATTAAAGTGATTGAGTAGTTTATTTAAAAGTAAACATTTCTCAATATTTATGAGCTTTATTTCTATATGTTATAGAAACAAAATTTACCTGATAAAAAATATTACAATAATCTAAACATACTGCAATACTCTCACTCATCCAAAATAGTAAATTTACAAAAAACATTTCTTTATCTTAGTTGAGGCTGCCAATCTTTTTTTCACTGTTTCTTGAAAATCCCTTAGCATTCAATAGTCTTCCTACTGGCTGATAAAAATATAAATAAAAACATGTCTAATTATCAACAATATTTCAGAAATAAAGGAGTTTGAGACATGATTGTAAAAGCCAATATCCATTCAAAAAAATAAAACGTTTGAAGATTAACAGTGCTATTCTGAAATTGAACAATGCTCCATCTTATAAAAAATGTACACCTGTTCCCCTTTTCTTATAAATATATGTTAGATCACACACCCAATAAAGTCCTGGTACTCTGGTGAAAAACTAAAGAACAAAAACAACAACAAAAAGTTTTATTTTAGAAAAATAACTCTTTCAGGATTTCTCCTTTTTCTGTACATTTATCTGTCCTTTTCCTCATAGAGGAACAAAAGAAAGGTTCATATTTACTCACACGTATTATTGGAGGAAATATCTTTGCTAATACAAAGGGTGGTGATGCTAATAAAGAGAAAAACAATGGTTGTCAGAAAAAGAAGGTGACTGAGGCCCCGAGAGGACAAGGCGTGAATGGAGCGCAGGGTGCAACAGAGGAAGGACTGTGGTGTTTGCTTCAACGCTGTGTCTCGGAAGAAGATGTTGTATCCAAAGAGCCTGGTTATGTTATATCAAGTTTAGGCCCCAATTTTGGCCCTGAGTAACTAGTTTCAAATCATATAAGAATTCAGTAAGTTCTCCTGATACTCTACTTCAGAAATTATAACATCATGCAAATTAAAATGACATTAAAGGTTTTTGGAAAAGAAAGCCTTGTTAAATATCAGTAATACCAACAACTCTGTAGACTGGTTTTTAAAATGTCACTCTTGCTGAAATTTTAAGCTTTCACAGAACACTGCATTTGTGAAATTCATTTACCTCTATTATATTATTCACCATGTAAGAATAAAGTTTACTTCTCATCTTAAATAAGGCACCAACCACTTAATAACGTGGAAAATATAACACAGACAACCAACTCACTTTGTTGAGCAACGAGAAATGAAAAAAATAAAGCTGTTTCAAGGCAGCTTCCTTATGCAGAGAAAAATATTTCTTTTTTATTAGCTCCATCTGATGGCTGATCTGGTTTTTACACACTGCAAGGCTATAAATTCCCAACAGTAATTTTATTGTTTCTTCTCCCTCTCTTCTCTCAGAAAGACGTGCTACATTGAGAAGATTATCGAATTTCTCAGAGTATTAAATATGATAAAGGATATTCATGCTAATCCCATCAGGTTTTTTCTTTTCCCTTTAAAGTGAGAAGCAGAAATATCACAGATTTCAACAGTATAAAATATGAAAATGTTGCCAATACTGTCCTGTATGTACATCTGCGAACGCACCTCTCAAATACCGTAGCCTGCCCTTTACGTAATTTACGTTAGCATGCACATAGGATAACAAATGTTAAGTACTTAAAAATGACTTTATGTCTCTCTTTTATATTTTATACTTATGGCCTAGTTTGGCAAAAACCTATTATATAATATACCATCCTAATACTATCAGGTATGAGCATGCATGCTTGAAAATGCAGTTCTTCCAATGCAGAAAAAAAACTTAGGGTTTAAGTATATTTTGAAATACAGGTGGGGCAAAAGTATGTTGACAATTGTTCATATGGAAAATAATAAAATAATATATATGAATACAAGAATAAACTCTGTGTTTCTCATGCTCACAACTGTAAACCCACTTTTGCTCCACCCTGTATATAACTGAGTTGAAACTTTATAAAATAAGTGAATTAAGGAAAATACGATACCTCAGCATCATATTCCCATAACTGATTTCCTCTCATGTGGTGGCATTTTAACATGATCACCGGTCCGTTCAGTCTAGAAACATCCAAGCACAAGTCATCGGTGCGTATTTCTTTGTCAGCAGTATAAGAAAACACCTGCAAATATAAAATTCAGCAAATAATTTAAAAACAAAAATCACAGTATAGCAGATTCATCTGTAGTAGCTTTCATATCAGATAAACTTTTCAAGTGATCCCTGCTGTGTGATCTTGAGAAACTAGTTTATCTCTCTGAGTCCATTTCTTCAACTCCAAAATAGGGAGAGTTTCATTTGTTTTAGGTTTGTGAAGCTTCAATTTAACAAATTAAATTATGAAATGCTTATTATTTGCTGGCACCATATTGCCCATGCTATACTTGCCTTTTAAAGCTTACAAACAGGTTCAATAAAATAAAGTTTATATATTGCATGGAACTCAATAAAGGGCAATTGTTGTTCCCACTACCATATGCCCAATTCCTGAATCCTAGAGATAATGATGTTTTTCATAAAGAAGTTTAAATCTTTCTTTCTATAACATAAATACATCATGTAAATTTTACTAAATATTGTCAGTGGGTCTATGAAGGTTATAGAATTATCTTTAGCAGAGACCTCCTAAAAGGTAGACTCTATGCTTATCTTTCTCATATGGTTTTGACTGGACTTAACTATCATTCTAAAAATATCCAAGAAATGTCAAGGTGGATTGTAGACTCATTGCTAGCTAATTCAAACTGATCCTATATAATCTCTATTTCTTTGTTCCTGCTGTGAATACTTTATTTATAACATTGGTTATTAAAGTTTCATGAGAGTTAATTAAGTACATAATTATAAAAGTTGTTTTCTTCTTCTGTCAAATATTAATCCACTGTAAAGGCCCGGGTTTATTTCTGTTCCGTTCCGTTGATCTATGGGTCTATTTCTGTGCCAGCACCATGTTGCTTTGACTACTCAGGTCTGTAGTATAGTTTGATATGAGGTGGTGCAATTCCTCCAAATTTTTCCTCTTTCTCAAGATCACTATTGTTATTAAGGGTCTTTTGTGGTTCCACATGAATTTTTGAAATATTTGTTCTAGTTCCGTGAAATGCATCATTGGCATCTTAATGGGAATTGCACTGAATCTATATATTGTTTGTGGAGTATGAACTTTTTAATGATGTTAATTCTTCCTATCCATGAACACAGCATAGGCTTCCACATATTTGTATCTTCATTTTCTTTCTTCAGTGTTTTATAATTCTCCAAGTACAGGTCTTTTACATCCTTGGTTAAGTTTATTCCTAGGCATTTTATTCTTTTGAGGCAATTGTGAAAAGGATTATTTTCTTAATTTTCCTTCATGATAGTTCATTGCTGGCATATAAAAATACAACTGATTTCTGGATATTAATTTTGTATCCTGCTACTTTGCTGAATGCATTGATCAGTTCTAGTAGTTTCTTGGTGGAATCTTTGGTGTTTTCTATGTACAGTATCATGTCATCTGCAAATAACTACAGTTTTACTTCTTCCTTTCCAGTTTGGATGCCTTTGATTTCTTCTTGTCTGATCGCTATGTCTAGGACTTCCAGTGCTATGTTGAATAAGAGAGGTGAAAGCTGATATCCTTGTCTGTTTTCTGATCTATAGGGAACACTTGTAGTTTTGCCTCTTGAGTGTGATGCTGGCAGTGCATTTGTCATGTAAGGCCTTTATTGTGTTTAGGTATGTTCCCTCTATTCCCACTTTGCTGAGAGGTTTTATCATAAATTGGTGCCGGATTTTATCAAATGCTTTTTCTGCATCTATTGGTAAGATTATGTGGTTTTTATCCTTCATCTTGTTTATGTGATATATCACATTTATTGATTTATAAATGTTGTGCCAATCTTGCATTCTCAGAATAAATCCCACTTGATCATGGTGTATGATCTTTCTGAGATAGTGCTATATTCAGTTTGCTAGTTTATTCAATAAATGGTGTTGGAAAAATTGGGCAGATACATGCAGAAAAATGAAATTAGACCATGTTTTCATGACATATACAAGAATAAATTCAAAACGAATTACAATCTTAAATGTTATACTCACGATCATAAAAATCCTAGAAGAAAACAGGTATTAAAATCTCAGACATTGCCTGGCTGGTGTAGCTCAGTGGATTGAGCACGGGCTGGAAACCAGAGAGTCCTGGTTCGATTCCCAGTCAGGGCACATGCCTGGGTTGCGGGCCAGGTCCCCAGTGAGGGCCATGTGAGGAGCAACCATACATTGCTGTTTCTCTCCCTCTCTGTCTCCCTCCCTTCCCCTCTCTCTAAAAATAAATAAATAAAATCTTTAAAAAAAAAATCTCAGACATTGCTCACAGCAATATTTTTTCTGATATATCTCCATAGGCAAGGGGAACAAAAGAAAAAATTAAAAATGGGACTACATCAAACTAAAAAGGTTTTGCACAGCCAAGGAAACCATCAACAAAATACAAAGACAGTCCACTGAATCAGAGAACATATTCAATGATACATCAAATAAAGGGCTAATATCCAACATTTATAAAGAACTTATAAAACTTAACACCAAAACATAACAAAAACAATCCAATTAAAAAATGGGCAAAGAATCTGAATGGACAGTTCTCCAAAGAGGGCATACAGATGACTAATAGACATATGAAAAGATGCTCAACATCACTAATCATCAGAGAAATGCAAATTAAAACCACAATCAGATATCAGCCCACACTGGTCAAATTGGGCATCATCAATAAATCAACAAACAGCAAGTGCTGGTGTGGATGTAGACAAAAGAGAATCCTCATGTACTCTTGGTGGTGGGAATGCAGATTGGTGTAACCACTGTGAAAAGCACTGTGGAGTTACCTAAAAAAATTAAAAATGGAACTGCCTTATGACCCAGTGATTCTACTTCTGGGAATTTATCCAAAGAAATCCAAAACACTAATTGAAAAGCATATAAGTACCCCTAAGTTCATTGCAATGTTATTTACAATAGCCAATGTTTTGAAGCAGACCTAGTGTCCATCAGTAGATGAGTGGATAAAAAATCTATGGGACATTTATACAACGAAATACTACTTGGCTGTAAAAAAAAAAAAAAAAAAAAAAAAAGAAAGAAAGAAAGAAAGAAACTTTTACCCTTTGCAACAGCATAGATGGACTTGGAGAACATTATTTTAAGTGAAATAAACCAGTCATAGAACGACAAATCCCATATGGTTTCACTCATTTATGGAATCTAATGAACAAACTGAACTAACAAGTGAAATACAGACAGACTCACAGATAGAGAGCAGGCTGACAGCTTTGGGAGGGGGCTGGAGGGTGGAGGATCAATGAAAAAGGACTCATGGACATGGACTACAGTGTTAGGCAACAGTGTGGGGATTGCTGGGGCAGGTGGAGGTGGAAGAGGGTATAAGGGGGTAAATGGTAATGAAAAAATACAATAAAATAAATTATTAAGATAAATAAATAAATAGATGAATAAATAAAAGTTGTTTTCCTCTATTAGCTCTGATAACCATGGTTCAGTATTCTGTGGGTATCTATTTTTTTCCCTTGCACTGTCAAGAGACAGTATAATGAGGAAGGTGAGCTTGGTATCTTTTTGTCTCCCAAAGCAGTCTGATAATCCTGGAGGAAGTCAGCCCTAAGGACCACGTACAGACTCAGGAGCCTAGTCTTTAAGCTGAACAGTTCGTCTTGAAAGGACTGTTGTTACAGGACTGCTACTCATGGTTTCTCTGAAAATCACAAGAAGTCATGAGAGGAACATGCAATTGGAGTTCAAGAATTCTCTTAAGCCAGAATCTTAAAAGGAAATTATTCACAGAGGTAATACATCCTACTCAACAATATAAAAACTGAGAAGTATGTGGCGTTTCTTTAATTGAACTATTTAAAATACAGTCTTCATGATGTAAAATACAGGAAAAAATGCCCTATCTTTAATATAGTTCATGTTCATACTTTTCATGGAAAGTATGAGTTATCAAAACAAGAGCAAAGGAAGCATCCATCAAAGATAAGTATTTGTATCCTTCCCAAACACGATTAGTATTTTTTTTAAAGATTTTATTTTTTTATTTATTTTTAGAGAGAGGGGAAGTGAGGGAGAAAGAGAGGGAGAGAAACAGCAATGTATGGTTGCCTCTCACATGGCCCTCACGGGAACCTGGCCCGCAACCCAGGCATGTGCCCTGACCGGGAATCGAACCGGGACCACTTGGTTCCCAGCCCGCGCTCAATCCACTGAACTATACCAGCCAGGGCACGATTAGTATTTTTTAAAAACAGAATTACAGTAGTTCCTCTTGCCCACGGTTTTGCTCTATGTGGTTTCAGTGACCTGAGATCAACTATCATCAGAAAGTATTGACTGGAAAATTCCAGAAATAAATGATTCATAAATTTTAAATTCTGTGCCATTGTGAGAAGCACAATGAAATCTCACGCTGACCTGGTCCATCTTGCCAGGGGTGGGAGTCATCCTCTGCCCCACTCGTCCATGCGGTACATGCCCAGAGACTTAGCCACCAGCAGGCCTCTCAGTCATCATGTCCGCTGTCCCTGTAGCACCTTGTTGGCAATCAAATAGTTGTTCCATTTTATCATTAGTTATTATATTGTTCTATTTTCTTATCAGTTATTGATGTTAATAACTAATTGATGTTAATCTCTTACTGTGCCTAGTTTATAAATTAAACTTTACCATATGCATGTAGGAATAGAAAAAAGGAGTATAAGTAAGTTTACATGTTATACATGGTTTCAGGCACCCACTGGGGGCCTTCCAACAAGTCCCTTGTGGATAAGGAGGGATCCTGAACAAATATGCTTAATTAAGTCTGGAAGTAAACCTTAATCTGATGGAGGAAAATGTCTAGAGAATTTTCTTTTGCACATTACAGGGTTATTCCAATGTGAAGAATAGTTTTTCACAATGACATTACTTCCTTTTAGTTGTGCACATGCAACTAAATGGAGACACCAAAGCACCACAGTTGCCATTAATTTTGTATGATGAGTACAGTCATTTCCTGAGGAAATATTCTCCCCAAGTTTCTTATGATAGCTTGGAAATTTCACTGTTGAAAGTTCTAGAGAGCAGTCTACCACATTCTTTGTTCCTCAGTTTCTAATTTTGATTCATATTTTGGTCAATTAGTAGATATCTTAAGTAATTAACAGAGAATTGATAATTATAGAGTTGTTTGAGTTTCTCTTTCTTTCTCCCTCTGTGTGTGTGTGTGTGTGTGTGTGTGTGTGTGAAATTATCTTTACTTGGACTTTGTACTTGAAAATAAATTTTAACTGCTGATAGAATGCCTGGCTCAGAGGTAATTTTTTTTTAAATATCTGTAGATAATATGCATTTGTTATTTTCTAGAATTAATGTAAAATTGAGATTTCTTTGTTGTTTGTACCTGACAATCTTATTTTTATGCTTCAGTGTTTTTAGGATGTTTTTAAGTCTATGTAATAATAAAAACTACATGTCAGTATATATACATCTTTTTTATTTTATTTGGAAATTATTAAGTTTGATCTCAGTTATTTATCTTTTATATTTTTTACCCACAATTATCATCTTCATGCTTTTTCATATCTCCTACTGTAAGAGAGTCTTGGCCTTTGGGATGGCCTGAAATGAAGTAGTGTATGCAAAACACTTTGTAGAGATCCAGGTACACAGAAACATTCAGTGATTGATCATTTGTGTTATTTTCCCAGTCTCGGAGCTAACCATACATTTGGCCTTGTCTATGGATTACTGCCTTTATAACATGTGTGACATCCAAAACTTTTAGGACAGGAGCCCAGCAGCTTTTCTCTGGCCAGTCTGTGCCCACCTCCTGGCCACCCCAAGTCCTGAGGTGGGGTGCTAATGCCTAATGACAGGCATTCCTGAGTTTTTGGCACAACCTCCATATATTGTCATCCTCCAGATTCACCAGTTGTGAGTTCCTGACTCCAGAGGTGACCTCACACCTCTTCAGATTTCCTAGGAAGCGGCTGCTCCCTGTGGCTATTGCCTGTTGCCTGTGTCAATACTCCGAGCAGAATCTCTCAGCCCTTAGTAGCATGCCTGCCCGATCTCTTTTCCCGCTGTGGTTAAAGGCTTTATTCCTGATCATAAGGAACAGAAAATACTTCAAGCCTGAACAAATATGAAGCACATTAACTTAAACTATCACACATGTTGATGACTTTATGAGACTGATCCCTTCATTAGCGAAGTAAGATATGTTCTTTTACAAAAATTGGAAACAATCTCGCCCTTTCTAGTTGCCACTCAAATTACTATATCATTGGCGAACAATACTTATTCTTACTAAAGCAGAATTAAGTTACACAAACACTAGATTTAGCATTTACTTTCAGTTGTTCCAATGCCAGATTGACTCTAATGACAGTTGATGAAATCAAAGTCCAACCACATCAAGCTAAGGGGTCTAGAAACAGTAAAATAATCAATTTCTGTCATTCCACCGATTATAAAAGAGGAATTGGGGGAAAGTTAACATTAATTAAACATCTATCTGTGTGAGAAACCATGTGTGATATGATTCATATATATTAAATAAATTTGGACTTTTGTTACATTGTGCAATTATATTTATATTCCCATTATTCCCATGAATGCATAGCAATTCACGGTATTGCAAAGCACAGTAAGTAGAGCTCTTTCTGTGTGCTGTAGGGCGCTCAAAAATTCTGTGTTTTATACCTAATCTTTATATTTGTTTAAATACATAAAATTATGAGTCTTTCTAGCTTTATTTATCTTTCTTTGTACTCTGCTGGTCAAGCTAGCTCTAAAACCACTAAGAAGGCAATTTTTATTCAATTATTTTAATTTCAACTATCACATAAGAAGTGATGGATTTTTTTTGTTCCACTTTACGGATCATGTTATTTATCATGCCTTCCAAGACTATTTTATTGTCTCCTGTATTAGTTTGCTAGGGCTGCCATAACAAAGTACCTCAGATTGGGTAACTTAAACAATAGACATTTATTTTTGCAGGGTACTGGAAGGTAGAAGTCGAAGATCAAGGTATCAGCAGGATTTGTTTCTTCTGTGGGTCTCTCTCCTTGGCTTATGCATGGCAATAGTCTACTTGTATCTCCACACAGTCTCCCCTCTTTGTCTGTCTGTGTCCCAATCACTTCTTACAAATGTAACAGTCCTATTAGACTAGAGCTCATTGTAATGACCTCATTTTACCTTAATCACATTTTTAAAGACCCTATCTCTAAATACTGTCACATTCTGAAGCACTGAAATTGCATCTTTGACACAGAAATTTTTTTTAGGAGGGGGGGCACAATTGAGCCCATAATACCTATCAACCCTTTACCATGTATGGAAAAGAGATCATGCATTTTTCCCTACCCCTTGAGTAAAACTACAGAGTGTATGATTTTTCTGATTACCTGTCTAGGGCCCCTGGGGATTCAGTTCAGAAATTATAATGGTCTGTTTAATGTTATAAATTGATGCTCTGAAATACAATAGCAGGTCTTTTCCCTTTCTCTAAATTAGGAGTGATTTAGGTTGGAAGCTTGCTGTGGGATAGGGCAGCATTGACTATATATCACTGTCTTAGGTATTTTTTTCATTCTTACCTCCTTTGCCCACTCCCTAATCCACCAAGGCTGCTAATTGGTTTTTGATTATTCCAGGTGGTAAAGCTGTGGAAGTCTTACCTGCACCGTTATAGCCCCTTCCCGTTCTCTGGCCTGGCAGAGATTTAAATCTCCCTCTGCTCAGTGTTTGTGGTTCTTCAGAGAGTCCCATCACTAAGTACCTCTCACTGCAGTGCTAAGAGGACATGGTCTATTTTATGGTGGACCACTTTTTATAACTTGACAACTCAGAGAGGCAAGCAAACCCAGACAGGGCAGTCACTGTGATTCAGTGTCACGGGCCAGCTTTCCCGTGTGTGTCAGGTCACAGGCTGCTAAACCCCACACGTTTAAGAAGCACCTGGTACGCTCTCAAAGTGGTGTCCTACACAATTTGCAGGGCCCAATGCAAAATGAAAATGCAGGACCTATTTTCAAAAATTATTAAGACTTTCAATATTATAGGGCCCCGTTCAACTGCATGGGTTGCACACCCATGAAGCCACCCCTGCCTTGAGTCCTCCCCTTCACAGCTTTGTCCCAGCCCCACCCCCCAGAGAAAGGGCGACTACTCCCCCCATAGAAAACATTGCAATGTTCTCTACCTTCTGCAACTTCCTGTTATGGGTTGAATTGTGAATGTACTTGAAAATAAGGTCATTGCAGATGTAATTAGTTAAGTTACCATGAGGTCATGCTGGAGTAGGGAAGACCCTTAATCCACAATGACTGGTGTCCTTGCAAGAAGACAGAGACATACAGAGAGAAAATAGCCCTGAGACCAGGGAGAGGGAAATTGGAGCAATGTACCTACATGGCATGGTAATCACTGGCAAATACCAGAAGCTGGAAAAAGCAAAGAACGACTCTCCCTTCTAGGTTTCAGGACTCTGTCCCTCTGACAGTTTGATTTTTGACTTGTAGCCTCAAAAATTGTGAGACAATAATCCTGGCTAGTGTGGCTCAGTTGGTTGGAGCAGCATCCCGTGGACCCTGGACTGAAAGATAGTGGGTTCAATTCCCAGTCAGGGCACAGACCCAGATTTCAGGTTTCATTCTAGGTCAGGACATATGAGAGGCAATCAACTAATCAGTGTTTTTCCCTCACATTGATATCTCTCTCTCTCTTTCTCTCTTTTTTTTTCTCTCTCTCTGCCCTCCTTTCCACCCTCCCTGCTTTGCTCCCTCTCTAAGAGAATGAAAAAATGACCTTGGGTGATGATAAAAAAAATTGTGAGACAATAAATTCCTATTGTTTTAAACCATCCAGTTTGTAGTAGTTTGTTATGACAGCCTTAGGAAGCAAATACAGGTTGAAGTATCTAAAAGTAATGGAATCAGTTTTCCAAGTTGCCTTTGCAAATTCTACATATAGGAAAGTATGCTTTTAGATTTCATACCCATTGTATCTTGGTGACTGGGCTCCAAATTGTAACACCAAGTTATATTTTATAAAATTAATTTTATAGTATTTTTTCTAAATAAATATATCTTCATACAGTGTACTTTACCGTGACTAGGTGATTTATCTGCTTTCACACCTATTTACAGAGATCAAACTTATTTCTCTCTTTTAATTGATGTACTCAAATGAATTTAACAACAATTTCTGACATATAAAGGATGTTAGCCAATTCCAATCTAAATTCCTTTTAATCTTAATTTTTTCTTAAAAAAGTGTGCATTTTCTTTATTCCACATATACGTCTAGGTGTTCTGGATTTTTCATTTTGGTATATCCAAATGACTTTTATACTTCTTCAAATATCTACAGTGCAGACAGCCTTTACACCATTCTCAAGGACTGCTGTGAGAGCAATCTTCTACACTATGCTGCCCGAAGTGAATGCTGAATTTCACACAATGAAAGATTGTGTCTATCCATTCTTTTAAAAGTTTCATATGCTTAAAATTCTAATGTTGCATAGTTACTTCTTTAAAGATACTCTTTTATTTTTAC
>PVJI01004391.1:0-109038 GCA_004026765.1 Micronycteris hirsuta | reverse complement strand
CTTCTCTGCAAAGTTTCTTTTGAGATCAGCTGATAGTCTTATGGGCACTCCTTTGTAGGTAACTCTCTGCTTTTCCCTTGATGCTTTTAAGATTCTCTCTTTTACCTTTGGCATTTTAATTATGATGTGTGTATATGTATACTGTCTTGGTGTGGCCCTCTTTGGGTACAACTTGTTTGGGACTCTCTGTGCTTCCTAGACTTGCATGTCTATTTCCTTCACCAAATTAAGGAAGTTTTCTTTTATTATTTTTTCAAACAAGTTTTCAATTTCTTTCTCTTCCTCTACTCCTTCTGGTGTCCCTATAATTCAGATGTTGGCATGTTTGAAGATGTCCCAGAGCCTTCTTATACTCTCCTCATTTTTTTGAATTCTTGTTTCTTCTTTCTGTTCTGGTTGAATGTTTATTTCTTCCTTATGTTCCAAATCATTGATTTGAATCCAAGTTTCCTTCCCTTCACTGTTGGTTCTCTATAGATTTTTCTTTATTTCACTTAGTGTAGCCTTCATTTTTTCCTTTACGTTGTTGCCATACTCAGTGAGTTCTTTGAGCATCCCGATCACCAGTGTTTTGAACTCTGCATCTGATAGGTTGGTTATCTCTATTTCTTTTAGTTCTATTTATGGGATTTTGTTCTGTTTTTTCATTTGGGCCATATTTCTTTGTCTCCTCAATTTGGCAGCTTCCCTGTGTTTGCTTTTGTGTATTAGGTAGAGCTGCTTTGACTCCCTATAAAAGATACCTGTCTGGATGAATGTGACTCCTTTAAATCCTTGGTTGTCAGACTTGGATACAGTTTGATTTTCTGACAGTTCTGGGTGTTCTTTTGAGATTTAATTATAATTCCTTTTTGTGGTTGTGCAAGGAGGCAAAGCATGTCTACCTATGCCTCCATCTTTGAAGAATTTTATAGGTAGCAACACTGACTTGTTTTTAACCATGAAAACAGTAAGAACTAAGAACTAAGAATCCTTGCCTTCCTGCTGAAGATGAGCCTACCACCCTTCAAGCTGGTCAAACACGGCTCAGATTTATTTTGGCCAACGAAAACTTTGTTCGGGCTCTGTTATGTTGATGGAATTGTAGGATTCCAGAACTGAAAGAGAACTCAGAAATGATGGTCTGAATAATCCTTCTCCTTCCCCTACTTGCGAGTGAATGAAATGGGCATAGCTGGGGTGTCAGTGTAGTGGTCAGGGCCCAACATAGAGAGTGGTGTTCACGGGTGAATCAGACTCATCATCCTTTCAGGTGAGTCAAGAGACAGGAACAGCGATCCACCACCTAACCAATGGGGCCAAAGGAGAGGCTGGAGCTGGAGTCAAGTGAGGGGAACCAAGTGAGCTGAAGAGAAGCAAGGAGGGTCCTGAACCATTGCTCCAAACAGTAGGCATGTGTATGCCATACAGTTGGCAGGTGCCTGGGGTGGCAGCTTGAAAATTCAGGCAGACGGCAACGTCCAGCCTCATCGTTTTTGGAAGAGACAACGGCTCGCAGAGAAGCTGAGAGATAATGCCAACACGGACGCTGCTAGCTGGCGGCAGAAAGCTCTAGCTCTGGGATCTCCAGACTTCTTGTTTAGCTCTCTTCCCATGACTTATTTCTTCCTTGTTATTTAGTTCACGAGCCTCCATTTACACTTGAAACATTGTGCTTATGACAGCGATTCTCTGTTTCATTTACATTTCTTGTTTAATGCAAGTGGAGGATGGTTTTCTATACAGGGTAGCCTATCTCTTATTGCAAGACAAAGTTGTCGTTACGCTGTGTATGTTCAATTACCTTCCTGGTCAGAAGTGGATTCTTCACATAGCATAGTATTCATAAAGATGGAGAGTGAATTCAGAAATTGTAGAATAAGATATCTTTTTTCTTACAGTTTTCCAGTATTCTTTCTCTATGAGTTAAAAGAGGGTTTTATTTTGCTTTTTGCCTTATACTTTTCTAGGATCAAAGATCAGTTATATAAAGTTTAAAAAATCTTATTAGAATATTTTTCTTAAATAATTTATATCAATAATATTGTTTTATTAATGCCAATGTATAACTTTACCTTTTAAAATAATTAGTTCAGAGAAGTCTTGCTGCATGTAGACTTCTCCACCATATTGAGTGTGGTAGAATTTGTGTATCTTCATATCCTCTTCCTCTGAAATGTTCACGAGAATGAGAGGGGTATTAGAAATTTAAAAAGATAAAGCCAAAGAACAAAGATTATGCATGAGGCAACATCACCAGATGAGAGATGCCCAGACAGTTTGGAAACTAGAAGCAGCTGAATGAGCAGGAACTGACTTAGCAGAGTCTGGAACATCTGCTAGATAAGCAGATAGAGAGTCGGACAAGCGGCACCCCACCTTGTGCTGCAGAGCCCCAGGAAGACTAGAGAATTGGCAGCACCTGCTACTCTGAAGGCAAAGAGCAGAAAACAGATTAGTTGCATCTTTAGCAGCTCTGCCCCCTGATACCTCTTGGTTAATAAGAGCTGCTCAATTTCCAGTTTTCCTTTTTTAATGCTCACAGTGATTCACTTTACATTTTATATAGGGCTCTGCCTCCACACAGAGAGTGAATTTGGGAAAAATTGGATTTAAAAATGCTTATTTTGGCATTAGTTGAATTTAGCAAACATCTGAGTGTCTACTGTGCTGAATTGATACAAATGACTAAGCCCTAAATTCCTTCCCTCTGAGTCTCAGAATCTAACTGGGGAGACAGCCCAGCTAATTATAAACATGGAGAATGTGCGTTAGGGCCGCAAGAGAGGCATGAGCTACTTACTATAGGATCATAGAGGGAGGGGTCCCTCATCAAGCAGGGGGAGGGGGAGAGGCACAGGAGGCCTTAGAGAGAGGGGGTGTTGGACTGGATCATAAGTCTTTGACTGAGGAGGGAGAAACTTTCGAGGACAAAGGCCCAGAAGCTTCTTAAAGGGTGCTCCTGGAAATAGAGTTGTCAGATTTCGACTAACAAGCGGCATGAGGCACACTTTACGGAAGAAAGTACAAGTGAGGCGTATACTGTGATATAGATACGGAAATCTTTCATACTAGTGCTAGAGATGAGAAATGGTCTGGTTTTTAGCTTCTCGCTGAGGCCATCCCTCTAACAGTCCCACATTGTCCTAACCTAAAGCTCCAGAGGAACGTAAGGAATTTTGTTTTCTGTTAGTGGGTCTCATTGCTATTATTGTTTAGTCAGGGGACTTAAAGGGATCTCCCAGGGCCAGCAGGCTGTCGCAGATAACCTTGTCTGGAAGTGTCATTCTTTGGATATACAGGAGCTCCTCTGAGTGTGAGTCCGCTGATAGAACTGTCAGACACCACCAAAGCCCTGAGGGAGGTATCGCAGGGTGGGTGGGGCTTAGGGAGAGGAACCCAGGGGGTGGTCAGATTGGTCTGACCTCCAGGCCACTTCACCCTGTGGAGTGGAGAATAGTAATAAGACAGGGGGCTGGTGGAGCTCCCTGATCTGCTGTGGTGGCTCCCAGAAATTAAGGACCATGGCGTACAGAGCTTGGTTTCCCCAGACCCCAGGTTGGTGACCTGCCACCTAGGAATGGTAGGCCTCAGTAATGATTTTACCTGTTCTACTAACTTAGCCACTCCATAGTGAGTAGCGAATTAATTCAATCAATAAATATTGGATAGTTTCCATGTGCCAGACACAGTTATGACTCATTCTTACCTCTAAAAAGCACACCAGCTTCCATAGGCCCCGTGGGTTTTTCAAGGATGAACCCATTCCTAAATTATCTTGCTAAAAGGCCCCTGAATTCTGGATAACACAGACTCAAGTCACCATATTATGTTTGCCAGATTTTATGTTTTAAACATTTATTATTTGACCATTAAGTTCCAAATTTTATTGGCTATTTATAATGATTTATGTTCTACTTGTTTCCCTAACCACTGGAGTTATGAGTTGCTTCATAAGCATCATCATGGACTGGTCTGGATTAAGCATCCATTTTAAAAGTTTCTACTATTTGCTGCAAATCCAGAACTTAACAATTGCAAGGTTTATTTTGAAATCACAGCAGTGAGATTGTATGGTCTTCAGTGTCCATGAGGGAACAGATTTCCCCCTGCATTCTGGACCACAATTTGTTATTGTTTAAGTCAGTGGAGGGCTCTTTGCATACCAGTCTGTACTTTGGGTCATACAGACGTAACCTCAGAACAAAATCACTTTGTTCAATGAAAAACAGGGCCCCTCCAGTCCTCTGGACCCCTTTCCATGTATTCCATAAGAAAAAAAGTTTATTTGACTGCATGATAACCTCAAGCATAATTCCTCATAGAAATAAACCTGACAAATGCCTTTCCCACCCAGCCACAGAGGGGAACTTATTGCCAGCTTCAGCTTTAACTCCTGCAAGGCAGGTAGACAGTACTCTAAAGAAACAGTGGCCTATGAGAGTGGACACAAATTCCTAACAAAACTGTAGCCATGTAAAAATTCTCATAGTGTTCAAAGTTCTTTTATGTACACTCTCCATTTTATCTTTTCAATAGTTCTGAGTCTTTCCTGATAGTATGCTACTAAAAACATTTCTCTGGGATTGTGGAAATGACTTCAGTTTTAATTCCCCTACAGCAAGGTGCTTAGTAGACGTGCAGGCTTTGAAAGTTTCTGGCAGGTCTGCAGTTTACCTGCACTTTTGTCCAACAGCCTCTTATTTCCAGTGTCATCTTAGAGATGGAGGAGCTGCTTCTTAAGGGGACAATACGTAAATACGAATCCACCCTGGTATAATATTTTGTAATCTTGCTCAGTTAAGGGTATCTAAAATACTTAGGTGTAATGGAAAAATACTTCAGTGTGCCTCTTTACACTCACACAACCACACTCACGACACTTCTGACACCAGATGTGTTGATGTTTTTCCACACCAAGCAGTTCTCTGCAGCACCCGCTGGGTGTCCTAGAATGGGATTCAGTTCGGACACTAACTGGAGTTAGTGCAGACTCCACAGGTTAAGGGCTCAGTCTCATGAGACTATCACCCCTCCCCTCCACCCTTCAGACTCCAGTTGCAAGTCATAGATCTCCAGGTTACCCAGAACTTCTACCTGACTTGGCTACAGATTCCAGTTTCCCATGTTCCCCTCCTTGCATTCTGCCATTGGGTAGAACAACTTACAGAACTCAGGGAAATGTTTCCTTATGTCTGTAAGTTTGTTCTACAATAAAGGGCTCAAATAGCCAGATGAAGAGGAGGGGTTCTGGAAGGGTCCTGACCGGGAGCTTCTGTCTGCGTGGAGTTGGGGTGCGCAACCCTCCTACTTCGTGGATGTGTTCACCAACGCAAAGTTCTCTGAAGCTTATACTGTGAGATCTTCATGGAGGTGTCATCACATAGTCATGACTGATCATTAACTCTTATTTTCAGGCCCTCTTGCCTCTCTGGCGAATAGGTGGTGGGCGGAGGGGGACTTAAAGTTTCAGGTTTCTAATTATAGCTTGGTCCTTCTGGCGACCACCCCCCATCTCGGAGCCCATAAGAGTCACCTCATGAGAACAAAAGGCACTCCTATCACCCAGGAAATTCCAAGGGATTTAGGAGCTCTGGGTTGGGAACTGGGGTCAAAACCAAATATTAGAACAAAAGATGCTCCTAGTACTCTTATCACTTAGGAAATTACAAGGGTTTTGAGAGCTCTGTTCCAGGAAATGGGGGGCAGAGACCAATATATATGTATTTTCTGTTCTCCATAGGAGAGATGATTTTATTATTTAAACTATTTGAACTTTGTAGTTTGGAGGCTCCAGGGCTCTGTATGTCTACTGTTTTGGATCTAGTTTACTTTGGGGCTGAGAAGCCAAGTACAGGACTAGTGCTTTATGAAACTGCAGCAAAGGCACCGCTAGTCCCTGCCTCTCTACGTCTGGTGTGATTATCAGTCCCGCAAGCCCCATCCAGTCTGGTCTCTCTGGTCTTACTATCCCTATCATTCAGGACCTGTGTGTAGTGGGCACGAAGTGTTCTGTTTGTCCAATATATTCTTTTTGTCCAAGAATAGCACTCCTCACACCTCCTAAATTTTTTGAGAACTTCTTCCCTTACCCTCACCATGGCACTCCAGTGAAAGCTGCTGTAATCTTTATGTGCATGTACTATGGCCCCCTTGGCCACAGCTGATGAGCCCAGAGTTGGCATGGGCTAAGTCTGGGCCAATCAGAGTCCTTCCCTGGGAATTTTTAAACTTGGAAAGAAAGCAGAGCATTAGTCTCACTCTGGAGGTTCCAGGGGTGGGACGTAAAGCTCTGGAGAGCTCTGGAGCCTTTGTTTCCTGCCAGGTAGGGAAGACTGATGTGCAGCGAGGCATGGAGCTGCTGCCATGCGGAGAGAAGCAGAAACGAGAGAGGGAACCAGGATTTGTGTTTCTGGTTCCAAGTGCTCCTGAGCAAATCTGGATTCTTGCATTTCTCTCAGTCCTTCAACCCTTCCTTAGATTTTGTGAACTAATAAATCCCCCTTTTAATTCTGCTAGTTCAAACTGGATTTTTTTCACTTGGAACCAAATCTTATCTGATACCCTCTCTTCCCCAAACCACTCCTTCCAGCATTTGAAAGATACCTATCTTGCAACTCATCTTTTCTGTGCCCAAAACATCAACTATCTAATTTGATTAAATAACCAGTTACTGTAGTTTAGCAGAAACATAGGTGAGCTCCCTGGAGATTCTGGAACAACTTCTCTGCTTTGTTATCTTATAAATTATTGACACTGAGGTGGGATTTTCGGGCTTGGCAGAGGGGTGTTAAGAGACCTGGTGATGTGCCTCAGATCACTCAAAGCCAGTCCAGTGGGGCCCTGCCACTGTATTAACACCTCCTGCCCTTGGTTGACTTGGGATGCTTTGCTGACCAAAGTATTGAAGAAACGTGAACTTGAAAGAATGAATCTGATTTAGTTTTACTAAACTGTGTAGTCTATGCCAATGCAATTTCTTGATAATGTCTGAATCAGACTTTAAGGAATTCTGTCTGTTCTATCGATGACTTCCTTGTTCAATCTTGCTTACCTTTATCTCTACCTGGATGTTGTAACTTTCAGGTTTATTGAACTTTCTGGGAGTAAACACATTAATGCCTCAAATGAAAGTCTTGACAGGAGTGAATTGGATAGAGAGGAAAGAAAATGTAGAACTTGAAAAAGACAAAGAGAATAGAGAAGGAACACAGCAAAGGAGATGGAAGAATGAGTTAAAGAACGGTAAGTATCACAAAGCGGGAAAAAGTTTAGAGAGAAGAAGTCAGTGTAACTAAAAAGAAATTAAATAGGGAGCTTGAATCCTCTTCATGTATTTTGAAAGAAATGGAGAACTTCTCGTGCTTCCAGAAGAGAAAAAAAGTCAGAAGTAACATCAATGTTTCAACCCACGGTTTCCTGTCCATCTGGAGTGAGTTGTTAGCTAAGGAATGAATGACCGCCGTAGTAGCCTAGGAGAATTTCCCAGTCACTTGCAGTGCAGGTTGGTTCTGATTTGGCTCTGGGCATGATATTCTGAGCCAAAGTGAGTTCTGTTCAGTTTGGGATCGGATCCAGTTTCACCTACATCCTTTTGTCTAAAAAGATGCTGCTGGGAACATCCTGATATCCCAAAAGGACCATTCCCTGCCCTTTCCTGCTGGGAATGGCTTGGAGACAGGGACTCCTGTAGCACCTTGGCAAGCTTCCTCCTTGACTTAGAACTCTGGGCATGCGTCTGCCCCTCTCTCTGGAAACAGCTCCTAGATTAGGTTTGGAGTGAGTGAGCAAAGTATTATCTCCAGAGGGTGATATCTCAGTCTTGCAGTCTCATTTTGCTCCTTTGTTTTCCTTTCTTTTCCATCTAGTGTTGGTTAGATGAGCTATTTTCTTACATTTTCATTAACTAATGCCTCCACCGGCTTATAAAGCACAAAGAATCAGCTGAGTCATCTAGAAAACAGCTTCATGCCCCCTACACACTGTGGATTCAGCATAAATACAGTTTAATCCTATCACCTCCCAGACAATGTCAGCCTTTCAGTTCTTGCTTTAAGAGTGAGCAAGAACAATGTGAGTGTGTTTCAGTGGTTTCAGAATACTTGGGAGCAAGAATGTTACAAGTCAGGGAATATACAAAACCTTTGCCAGCCAATATGTTTGATAGATGATAAAAGTGTTTGTACAATAAATCCACGCTTGGGCAGAGGCCCATTATCAACAGCTGCAAAGCTTAAAGAGGCTTTCCTGCAGGGATATCTTTCACAAACACAAAAACACGTGAATACCAGGGTTGTTT
The DNA here is from genome assembly GCA_004026765.1 of Micronycteris hirsuta. Lineage (NCBI taxonomy): Eukaryota > Metazoa > Chordata > Mammalia > Chiroptera > Phyllostomidae > Micronycteris > Micronycteris hirsuta. The sequence goes on along the minus strand of PVJI01004391.1, from coordinate 100,760 downwards.
CAGATGGACTCTGTCACCATTAAAAAAGTCACTTTTCAGAGATAAAATGTCACCATGAGAATTTCATTGCTTCAAGAATGACCTTAGCTATGTTATTTGTGGACGAAAATGAACAATGAAGCCTTTTCCTAATGTGCCACTTTCTTGAGCTGGAAATCAAGTGGAGTCAAGACGGTGGAAGATTTGTTTATTTTGTGTTGTGACAAAGCAGCATGAGGATCCCAACTGCTAAAGCAGCTGTGTCATAAATAACCCGTGCAGAACAGATGCAATGTGGGTGGGTGGGTGGGTGGGATGGGGGCTACAGGATGCATTTGCAAATGGAGTGGTTAGTCACATGAAACTCTCTATAAATATTGAAAGGTAATTAAAATCACCCACACATACTATATTTTTTTAAAAAGACAGAGTTGGAAAGTTAGATCCAAGACTTAACGTTAATGGAATGTCCAGTGCTTGTGGATTCAGTATTTTAGTGAATCTGCACTCCATTTTATACAGTCCTCCAAGCTGGAGGCCTGAGCAGGAGCCCTGTGTCTCCTGCACCCTCCACACTCAGTCAGTCCGCAGGCCCATCGTTTCTGCTGCCTAGATATTTATGGAGTCTAGTGCCACCTCTTTTTCCTTCGGTTTTATTGACATAGAATTGACACATAACGTTGTCTTTGCTTGAGGTGTACAACGTAGCGATTTGATATATGTATCTATTGTAAAATGGTCACTACAGTAAATTAACATCATCACCTCACAGTTACACATTTTTTAAAACTTATTACGGAACTTTTAAGATCTACTCTCTTAGCAACTTTCAAATGTACAATATAATGTTGTTAACTATAGCCACCATGATGTACATTAGATCCCCAGAACTTATTTATCTAATAACTGGAAGTTTGTATCTTTTGATCACGTTTCCCCATTTTCCCAACTCCCTACCCCTTGCCTTGCCACCACCAACCTGTTCCTGGTTTCTATGAATTTGTTTTTTTGGGTTTTTTTTTTTAGATTCCACATAAAAATGAGATCTACAATATTTGTTTTTCTGTCTCACCTATTTTGCTTAGCATAATATACCCTCAAGGTCCACCCATGGTGTTGCAAATGGGAGAGTATCCTTCTTTTTTACTAGCCTTGCCTCTTAATCTCCATGGCCAATGACATTGGCTCAGGCTATGTGAAATGTTCTTGACTGAGATTCCACTCCATTCTCATAGCCCATTGGCACCCATTGAATACTCCGTTGCTGCTCAAGAGATCAAATCTTGGCTAAATATATCTACCTCAGAGCTCCCCATCTGTCCATGAAGAATAAAGCTCTAAATTCTTGTGTATGTCCTATAAAGCCCCATGTGATTAACCTACTTTATAGCCTCAATTACTACAACCTCTCACAGGCACATTCATACAGAGCTTCTTTGGTTTTCCTGGAAGAGATCAGAGTTTTTGCCTGCCCACTGCAGGTGTGCACGCTGTCCCCCTCGATGTGGATGGTCTCTCTACTCTCATCCCAGCCTCCTTTGGCCTATCAAACTTCTACATAGCCTTCACAACTTAGTCTCAAAGTGTTACCAGTCTCCACTATTTAGCATTTCTTGATCATCCCTGCTGAATTGGGGTAGCAAAATGAATGCTTATTAACTTTGCCATGCAGCACTTGCATACCCTTCTTGAGGTCACATTTTTACTTTGATGGCACCCATTTTCCATGCTCAGTCCGTGGTCCTCATGTGAGGCTGACTTCATCCCTGGACCTGAGTGTGTGGAGCAGGTGAATCAGGTGGAACCAACCAGTCTGAGCAGTTCATTCCCTTGGCCACAGCCATTGCTCAGGCAAGAGCATGTGATCAAAAGTGGACCAAAGTCAAATGAAGTTCAATAGGGCACTGCTGTTTGATCCACTGAGGAAACAGATTCATGTTTTGTTGAACTAAAGGTTGTGAAGATATGAGCCTGAAGTTGTTAGAAACCACCCTGTATAATCAAAGATTGGAGCTTATCTAGAGGGAGAAGACCTGGAAGGAATAGCCCAGAAACACTGTGACTGAACCAAGCTCCTCCAGTAGGCAAGATCCAACATGGACTCCTCGGTGTTGCAAGTCCATAAAATACCCCTTTTCTTCTCTTCTGCTTAAGTCAGGGTTAGGTTTTTTATTACTTGCAATGCAAAGAACCTCAACTAACACACCAATTTTTCCCTCTGCTCCATGGCACCTTTTATATCCTTATTTTTTGCCCTTGCCCTACTGCGAAGAGTTGACTAAAACCTAGTGTCTGGGTGAAGATGAAACATCTAGGACTTTCTTGTCTAAGGGAGGCCTGGAAGTTAACCACCAGGGTCTTCCCTCAGTGCTAATGACTGAGCACATTATGTATCTGGCATAGAATTATATAACTGGAGAGAGAATGGATAACAACTAGAGAAAGCAAAAGTAGAAGGAAGTAGGACAAAGAGACAGGTGGTTTCCATACTAAATGGGGGAAGATGGAGTTATTTCTGGTTCTTTGCCTCTGTTCAGATACAGAATAAAGGAAGGATTGAGTTGGGGAGGGAAGGGGCATGAAGGAGGAGCGTGAAGTTTCTCCTCCAGACACTCACAATTGTGAGGACTAGGGATGATATTGCCCTTCTGTTGGTATTTGCAAAGAGTATGGAGACGGGAGTCAGAGAAACCTAGACTTGACCTGCCTTAGTCATGGTTCCCATAGAAATTGATCACGAGCATAGGCGTTTTCACAGCTTTCACAATGAGAGTCCTTGATTAAAGCAATACAATTTCCTAAGGTGGCAATCTAGATTCTAGGGATTGACTTAATAGGTCATTTTAAGAACAATAGCTTAGTCTTCATGATGATGCTCAAGAGGTCACTGATGGCCCTCTTCCAATATTTGATTTGCTCCAGATGCCCTCAGGAGCTCTGTTTGATAGTCTTTAACATCTCAGACTAAACCCAGGATTTTTTAATTTGGGAATTATGAGTTTGGATGTATTCTCCACAGATCATATGGTAGATGCTGGAATAATAGCACATGAAGAGGAAGTGTGTTATTTCAAAATTCCCTTGGATTAAAGAAGAGGCCAAAGACTCTTAGATGTCATTGCTAAAATATCCAATTAATGTTCCTTATTGTGGAAGGAAGAGGTACTATGGTTAATAACAAAGACTCCACAGTTAGCAGTCAAGCACACACATGGAATCAGAAACACTTTTAATTGACTATGTCAGATCCAAGTGCTATATTTTATTTCCTTCCAAGTCTTCAGGGTGCTGGAAACTGGAAAATTCATAGGTTTAAGTACTTGGGACACATCATATGCTCAACCACATGGATAACTATGAGTCTTTCTTTTACTCCCTCTCCTTTATAATCTCACTTCCTCTTTCCTTGCCTTACATCTCCTCATCTTTCCACCCACTTCTTCCTGTCTAATTCTGTGTGTAATTTCTGAGGAGGGTTATTTGTTATTCTCTACTTTCCTGGGGGTGGAAGGTGGAATGAGGTGGGGGCTTTGGGTCCTAATGCAGAGGTGGGATGGGAAATATTCTGTTTGATGGTAAGCTTAGGGTAGAGGATTTAAGTAATTGGATTGCAAATATTTATTTTCTGCTAGCACTTTCTCTTCTTACATTAAAAGAATATTTTTCCTCCTCAGCCTTGAGTTACTGGTACCTTACAGAAACACCTTGTTTTGAGCAGGTACCAGCACCTAAGGGCAAGTATAGGAAAGACCTGTTACATGAGCAAAGTAACTGCACAGAGAAGAGGATCTCCACACCTCTGAGATCTAGGGCACGGGACACCCAGGTAGTCTTTTAGGCTTTTAGTCAACCACATGGCATTTGCCACGTTGTGAAATCAAGGCCGCCATGACGTATTTTCTTGGCTTCCACTGGAAAAGGGGTGATGGTGTCTGCAGGGACAGCGAGAGCGTCCTGATTGTCCACCGTCTCAGAGCAGCTGGAGCCCTGACCTGGCTGTCGTCTTGACTTCACTCAGCAGTTAGTATCTGGCAGTTGAATGTGGCTCTCCTTAAGTGCGCTATACTTACCCCATTGTGCTTAAGTTACTTATTTACTTATTTATCTCTTCCCGTTAGACTGCAGGCCCCCTGGGGGCCTGCCATTTCACCTGTGAGTCCCACTGCCCAGCGTGATGCCTGATTGGGGCTCACATCTGTTGACTAAAAGGGTGAAAAACCACATGGTAGAGAACAGCTGGAATGTTTATTCGAAAATTTCAGAAGGAATTTGAGGACACTTTTTTCTTTATTCATGTGTGGAACATCTTTATTGACAAAACTTTGTTTTTCAAGAAGCAATGATAAAAAGTAAATATAAAGAGGTTGACTAAGTAAAAGAAAACAGTCTCTGTTGACCATATTTCTCGAAATGTGACCTGCAGACCACCAGCTTCTTCCTGAAAGCATGTTTGTGGTCCACGTTGCTGTTTTTTTCCTCTCCTTCTATCTGTTCCTCTCCCCGGATATTCCCCTGTAATGTATTACATTAATTTATTCTTCCTTCAAATCAAGTAGATCATGTTGAAATTTTTAAAAAGATTTTATTTATTTTTAGATAAAGAGGAAGGAAGGGAGAAAGAGAAGGAGAGAAACATTGATGTGCAAGAGATACATGGATCAGTTGCCTCTCACACATCCCCAACTGAGGACCTGGACCGCAACCTCTGTGTGTGCCCTGACTGGGAATTGAACTGATGACCTTTCGGTTCACAGGCTGGCACTCAATCCACTGAGACACACCAGCAAGGGCCATGTTGAATTTTTAGTCATCATTTTTCCCATCCAAGTACTAACCAGGCCCGACCCTGCTTAGCTTCCAAGATCGGATGAGATCGGGTGCGTTCAGGATGGTGTGGCCATAGACTAGTCATCATTTTTGTAGGAAGGAATTGAGGACATTGAAGTGCAGTGCCTCGCCCTAATGCCCAATGAACCCCTACACTTGGACCTTCAGACCTTACTGTTCTTTACTGCCCCCAAACCCTATTTTATTTTTTTATTTTTATTTATTTATTTTCAGAGAGAGGAGAAGGGAGAGAAAGAGCAATGTATGGTTGCCTCTCACATGGCCCTCATTGGGGACCTGGCCCGCAACCCAGGCATGTGCCCCGACTGGGAATTGAACCGGGACCCTCTGGTTCCCAGCCCGCGCTCAATTCACTGAGCTACACCAGCCGGGCCCAAACCCTATTTTAAACATCCTGTCTAAGGTTGGGCTGAGAGTCCTCCCTGACCCAGTCTGTCGCAGTAGGAAGAAAGAGCAGTGAGGATGATGTGCAGATATATGAGTGTGTTTTCTGAAAAACTAATGTAAGTCAAGGATTTTTCTCTTCTGTATTTTATTAATATCACCACAAATACCCATCTGGATCAATGAATAGTTATTTTGCAAAGACGAAGTAGTATATCTTCAGAAATACCAGCTGTTTATAAATTTTACCTAGAAAATTTTAAAAAGAATGAGATGTATACATCATATGTATATATATATTTTTACATACACAGATTATTTGTTTTCTTTTTGGTCTGTTCTTTTTGGGTGATAGAATTATTTTGCTTGGCAAATTATGGAATAATTGCTCAACAAGCTCACAAAAGGAAAAGTCAAAATGGAAAAGGATTCGTTCCTAGGCGTACAAATTTTGCTTTAAATAACCATGGAGTTATATAAGCCTGACCTTTTTAAAGATTAATAATGACCAAAATGTGTCTCATTTGCTAAATTGTTGCTAAACATGTGTTACTATTGGGAGAGGGGTTCCCTTTACACCTTTTTATCTTTCCTCGCCTCTTCTCCCCTCTCCTCCTTTTCTCTCCTTTTCTCTTTTCTTTTCAGCACTGCTGAAAAGAACACTGTTCTTTTTTTTTTTTTTTAAGATTTTATTTATTTATTTTTTAGAGAGAGGAGAAGGGAGGGAGAAAGAGAGGGAGGAACAGCAATGTATGGTTGCCTCTCACATAGCCCTCACTGAGGACCTGGCCTGCAACCCAGGCATATGCCCTGACCGGGAGTTGAACCGGGATCATCTGGTTCCCAGCCCGCGCTCAATCCACTGAGCTACACCAGCCAGGGCCTAAAAGAAAACTGTTCTTAATGTTTGTTCATACATTAAGAACAAATGCCTATCTGGGTATTTGGCTGGAGTACCATCTTGTCCTTACTCTTATTTGGGGACCCCTTTATGGCCCAGGCAGCTAGCTAGCTCATGCCTTTCAAGGTGCCCAAAGGCACCCATGCTTCAGATAAGCTGAGGTTTCCATGGTCCTATAAGAGAAGCATTCGGATATTTCTATTTTATATTTTCAATGGCATGGGTTTGAGTCTGATGGGTGGGGGTGAGGAGTGTGTTTTAGCTGGACACAGGATGGTAGTGGAGGGGATAAGAACTATTTCACTGATGTTAAGATGGAGTCAGAATTTTACACTTTCAATCAACATTTTTTTTAAAGTTTTAATAACTTGAGAAAGTAATGTATAACCTCAAGAAGCTAACAGTATTGCTCTCTTCTGTTGGTTTTATGTTTTCCCGGACAAGAATTTCAATAAAATGTATGTACCATTGACCTTCCTCCATGGGTGTCTGGAGGAAAACAAAGGATTCATAAAAGAGTTTTTCTATTCTTGCATGAAAAGTGCTATAATACTACAAAGTGCTGCTCTGTTTTGTAATGGGAAGCCTGCAGTAATAGAAGCTTTATGATGAGGTTTCTTGGAATTTTTTAATGCATGTAGGTTTGAAGATGCAGATGGGATGTATGGTATGAACCATCAAGACCAGGGCAATAAAGATGCCACTGTCCTTTTGATAATGTGCAGAACTTCGTATTTTTGTGTCTGCATGTCTGTGTGGGCCTTCATTTCAAAAGCTAAATATACTTTTAAAGCTTTGACAGATAAAGTATTTTTTGACTGTGAGTTAAGCCAAAAAAAAAAAAAAAAAAAGAAAAGAAAGAAAGAAAGAAAGACAGACAGACAAAGAGAGCCCACACACAACAAAATCAATGGCCTGAAATCAGTCTTGTGCCCAGTGACTGAGTGGACTCCACAGTCATATTGAGAGTAAAGCCCTCTTAAGATGCCCCTGTGAAAAAGTCTTTCCATATGATATATTCAGACTTTCATGTGTCTAGATTTTAAAAATTGTAGACCTATAAATATTCTCTTATAAGATATTTTTTAAGTTATTTCTCTTATAAGTTATTTTTTGTTGACTGCTGTTTCTTGGAATAATGTTTTAAAAAGCATAAGCTATATGAGGGGGACCCCCCCGAAACAAGGGATTTATTTATTAAAAATTATGTATTTATTCTCACATATTTAAACCTTAGTCACCTGCAAAGTACTCTCCATTTGATACAATACACTTATTGAGATTTTTTTCCCACTGCTGAGAACACTTCTTGAACTAGTCAATTTTGATGCCATTTAGAGCTTCTGTTGGTTTTTGCTTCACCTCTTCTACATCAGCAAAATGTTTCCGTTTGAGGACATTTTTCATCCAGGGAAACAATAAAAAGGTTGCTCGGGGAGAGGTCAGGTGAATAAGGAGGGTGGGGCAGGGGCGGGGGGTGGAGGGTCATACAGTTTTTGGTCTAAAACTGCTGAACACTCAGCACAGTGTGGGCAGGTGTGCTTCTAAATTACCCATCCTGAAATGGACAAACACATATGGAAAGAGTCTTAAAACAAAAATCACTGATGTGGAATGCAGCTTCTCACAACAACACCAGTTGGTACACTGATACAGATGGGTTCCTAGCACACTCACCTAGCAGGGGGAAGCCTGTAATACAAGGGGCCTGACCTCCAGAAGATAATTCCTTTTTGGAGGGGATCCCCCCTCATATACATATGGGAGTTAAATATTTTGAAATTTTCTTGTTTTTTTTTTCTTCTTAAAAGTCAAGAAAACTCTGAAGATCAAAGGACTCTCTTTTTCATATTACCCAGGAGTAGAATTTGAGATTTTATTTTATGAGAAGTACAGTCAGAGAATGTAAGAAGTAAAACAACAAAACTCCCAGCTGGAGTGAGAAATATCAAACCCTCTCAGACATTTTTGTCTGTGGCCAGTTGGTGACTTTCCAACAGGATCTGTCTTTTGAAATCTGGTTTTCTCTCTTCAAAATTAAACCCCAGATGTGTCTTAAAAAGGAAGGGTTTCACTATTCTGTCCATCATGAATCTCTATAAACTTTATTTCATGAAGAGAAAGGAGAGTGTTCTGAGAGTCTTGGAATGACCAGCAAGGTGATTTCACAGTTGAATTCACATTCTCTGCAATTTCCCCCTGTAATATAGCCTTAGCCTAAAATAAATTCTATATTGAAACCTCAATAGCGTCGAAAATCTTTCTTGAGACCAGGAAGTCTCAACTGTTCATGGTAGCACAGTATAATATTCATAGAGTGTTTACAAGTGACCTTTAAGTTTGATATTATTAATCTTAACTGATGATCTGTTTGGATCATCAAATTTTAGTCTAGCGTAATGTTTGAGGATAATGTGCTATTGAGAGAAGGCGACCGATACAGCTGAAGACAAAAAGTAACCAGTCATATACATTCTCTGTCCCTGCCAAAGTGCAAGGACCTGTAGGGAATATAGCAGACGGCACAGCCCGTGTCTATGAGAAATTGGGGTCTGGAAGGAGATTCAGAGGCAGAAAAGTATTAGCATGTTTGCAGGCCGAGGTCTCAGCTAAAGAGGGGATAAAGGAAGGCAAGAAACAGTTCTCAGACGTCAGAAGACATGTAAGTGTAAAATATTAGAGTCTTACTTTGAATGTAACACTCTTTGAATTTGCTTTTAGAAATCCATAGTCGCCACACTTTGCTTTCCAAATGGCTGCAGCTTCCTTTTGGCATTGTCAGGAGTTGATCCCCGTGTATCTAAAATCTGTCTCTTAAGGACCCCGGAGCTTAGATAATGAGTGTTTGCAAGTATCACCAGTAATTACTACCCTCCTCACTTGATAGATGTGCTCCACTGCAGGGCAGGAGAGGAGTTGGTAACGACCACCATTATCAGAAATAATTAGCCATTTAGCCAGAGGGGAAGACTTAGTGGCCTAACTGTGGGCTGCACTCATCCAGGTGGGATCAGGGGCTCTATTCTTTAGATAACCTCTTCAGCCTCATTATCTCAGAACCTGCAAGTTTGCTATTTGTGTCTTTTGGCTAGGGATTTTCCCTTCTGTCAAAAATCTCTGAACAGTCCCCAGAGTACCAGCTAAGAGAAACATACCTGACTTCGGGGGCACAAAGCAGCTGCCTCCTTCATTAAGGCCACGTCCTCCCTCTTGCAATATGTGGTTCTCTGGTTTCACTGCTCCAGCAGAGATGCTTCAGGAGCCCAAGTGACGACACAGTCATTCCTGCAAGAACCGCAGAACAGGAATGACAATGGGCGGCCCGTGGGACAGCTAAAGGGAGAGACGTGCCATCTGTATTAAATCTCCAAGGGCAGAGAAAATGAAGCGTGGGGTCATAAGGGAACCCCAAACTGAAGGACATGCTGAGATACAGTGGTTCATTTAGCATAAAGCCATTTCTCACACAGACATTTCTAGGTAGGATGCTCCAGGCTGAGTAGTCACTTATGTAATGGATGCTAGTTATTTATTTATTTTTAATCCTCAACTGAGGATTTTTTTTCATTGCTTTTAGAGAGAGGAAGGGAGAGAGAGACACACTGATGCGAGAGAGAAGCATCAATTGGTTGCCTCCTGTATGTACCCAGACTGGGGATCAGTGCCCAGATGGAACCCCCAACCTAGGTATGTGCCCTAACTGGGAATCGAACCTGCAACCTTTTGGTTATGGGAATGACACTCCAACCAACTGAGCCACACTGGCCAGAACAACACTAATAATTTTTTAAACTAGCAATCTCCAACAGAAATAAAATAGGTACATCATAGGTAATTTTAAACTTTTTAGCAGGCACACTAAAAAAGTGAAAAGAAACAGGTAAAATTAATTGTAGTAATGCAGTTTATTTAACCCAATATATTCAAAACATCATTTCAGCATGCAACGGATATGAAAATTGTTAATGAGGTGTTTTGCATTATTTTTCTTCTGTAGTAGGCCTTCAAAATTTGACGTGAATTTTGCACTTACCACACATCTCAATTTGGTCTAGCTGCATTTCAAATGCTCTATACCACTCCTACCAGCTCAACTCTATATGAAGGACTCCAGGGTAACAATAGCAATGTATTAATTTATCTCTGGTTGGAGGTTCTGCCATGCGTGATAGGGAAAGCCAGCTTTCTGTAATCAGACAGACATATAGGCCCCTCACACTCAGTGGGAGAAAGGACTAAGTCAAATTTACCTTCCTTTCTGCCCTGCGCTGAGACTCAGCCCAGATGGATTGACCTGGTCGGTTGACCAGGATCTCTATGCCCCAGTGCCATTGGTTGAGGGATGGCACGTTATTAGAATCACTTACCTGAGGGCTGAAAATGGTTAGGGAATTTGGGAAAAAGGATGTTTGTAGTAGAATGGAAAATGGTTGTTGGCTTGCTATCCTTGTTTTTCCCCCATACCAAAATAATCTAAGTGGGTTTTTGAACTAGCTTTAAAAGCAGTTGGAGAAAGAGGAGCCTCACTAGTTAAGCTGTTACAGCACTAATTCATCAGGCACGTCGTTCTTCCTCAGAAAACCCAGATAATAACTGCCTTTTGACCTGGCAATTCCACTGCGGGGATTACACCCAAAGAATCCCAAAACACCAATTCAAAAGAACTTATGCACCCCAATGTTCATAGCAGTGTTATTTACAATAGCCAAGTGCTGCAAATGACCATCAGTAAATGAGTGGATCAAAAACTATGGTACATTTACACAATGGAATACTGCACAGCAGAAAGAACGGAGGAGCTCCTACACTTCACGACAGTGTAGATGGAACTGGAGAGCATTATGCTAAGTGAAGCAAGCCAGTGAGTGAAAGACAGATACCATATGATCTCACCTATAAATGGAACCTAATGAACAAAACAAATAAGCGAGCAAAATAGAACAGGAGACATTGAAATAAAGAATAAAATGACAGTGACCAGAGGAGAGGGGGGTGGATAATTGGGGAAAGAAGGGGAAGGGTCAAGTCAGGGAGCATGTATCAAGGACCCATGGACAAAGACAGTGGTGGGGGGAGGATTGAGGGTGGGAACTGGGGGCGGGTAGCACAGGGAAGAGTAATGGGGGAAAATGGGGATAACTGTAATTGAACAAGAAAAATAAATCAATAAGTACATAAATACATAGATAAAAGAAAATAAACATATAAAAAAGAAAACCCAGATAATAAAAAATGATAAAGTTGGTTTTTCTACTGTTGCAGAGTAAGAATTTGAGTTGTAGTAAAATGTATTGCCCACTTACAGGTGACTTTTTGATTTTGTTTTCCTGTTATAAAGGTGACTTTATAGAAAACTGGAAAATTCCAAAAAGTATAAAGAAAAAGTACAAAATAATTTATTAGTGATACATCAATATGTTAACAGTCATTATTTTCTTGAGTTTTTACTCTGCAAATGTAAATATATTTAAGTGTTGGTATTATAAATAAATTTGCATTCTTTTTCACCTGTTATAGCATAAGTATTTTACCATGTTTTAAGTCAGTCTTAAAAAATTTTTTTGTTTATTTTTTTTTAGAGAGACTGGAAGGGAGGATGAAAGAGAGGGAGAGAAACATCGATTGGTTGCTTCTCACACATGCCCCGATGGGGGGACCAAACCAGCAATCCCAGCAAGTGCCCTGACCAGGGATTTAATGGGCAGCCTTTCTCCCTGCAGGACAATGCCAACCACACTGGTCAGGGCGAGATCATTCTTTATCAGCTACACTTTTACACTGTACGACAATGTGTACATTCTTTCCTTATTGTTGGGCTTTGAAATTTTCTCTAATGGTTCCTAAGTGACATGCAGAAAAAATTTTAATTTACTTGATTGAAACCTTAAATAGCTTGGTTTAACTATCACTACCTGGCATTTAATAGTGAAATAATAAGCTGTAAGGAGAAGATAAAGTAAAAACCTTTTTATTTCACAACCGGAGGAACTTGTCACTGAAGTCAAGTTGAACTGTGTCCTGAAAGGAGCAACTACCAATTTTATGCAAATAAGTGAGAACTTTTTTCTTCTGGTCATCTTGGAACTAGGAACTTGTCACTGAAGTCAAGGAACTTGTATCTAGGAACTTGTCACTGAAGTCAAGTTGAACTGTGTCCTGAAAGGAGCAACTACCAATTTTATCTAGTAACTTGTCACTGAAGTCAAGTTGAACTGTGTCCTGAAAGGAGCAACTACCAATTTTATGCAAATAAGTGAGAACTTTTTTCTTCTGGTCATGGGCTTTTTGAGTTACTAGATGAAACAGTGATGGGCAGTGTATGTCAAAATAAAAGCACTCTAAATCGTGACATGTTCTGTCTCATACCCAGGAAATATCTAGTTGGTGTATTTTTTTACAGTGGCATTTGGTTCTTAATAGTTTTTTCTAGAAAGATATCTCTATAAAAGGTGCTGACTACATTGACTAAATAGCAGGAGAATTGCATTCATTTTCTAGCTTTTCATTATGGAAAATTACAAATAGATAAACAATAAACCAAATAATATGACAGTCATGTACCCATCACTCAGCTTCAGCAATTACTAATATTCTGCCCTTCTTGCTTCATCTATACTTTTACCTAATATCCACACCTTCCACTTGATACACTGCTGTTACTCACATCACTGTGACAATATAGTACATTTCTATCTCCCCAGAAGATTCCCTCATGTCCTTTCCCATGTAGTCTTCCTGCCTATCCTCCTCTCCCAAGAGGCAGCCACCATTCTGATAATTTTCACCTTAGGTTTGCTTTGCTTTAGAATTTCATGTAAATGGTAGCATACAGTATGTGCTCTTTGTGTCAATCTCTGAGACTCATTAGTAATTTGTTCATTTTTATTGCTGAGTAGTATTCTATCACAGAAATGTATCACAATTTGTTTATTCATTCTCCCACTAACCAATATTTGCATTATTCCCAGTTCAGGGCTATGAGAATTCTTGGGTAAATCTTAGTGTGGACACATGTTTTCAATTCTCTTGGGTAAATAAATACGTAGAAGTAGAATTGCTAGGTCAAAAGGTAGGTATATTTTAACTCTAAAAGAAACTGACAACTCTTTTTCCCTTCCTGCCAGCCATGTATGACAGTTCCGGTTGTTCTATATCCTTGTCAGCATTTGTCATTGTCAGTCTTTTTAATTTTAGCCATTCTGGTGGGTGTGTAATAGTATCTTGTAATGCTTTTATTTTGCATTTCCCTGATGGCTAAGAATATCAAGCATATTGTTTTTCATGGGCTTATTGTCCATTTGTGAGGTGTCTGTTTAAGAAAGACTTCTTACTATTTTTTTAAGAAAGACTTTTTTGTAGACCTGCTGGATTAAGCTTTTGCCTGAGGCATTGTTTCTTTGACTGTACCAGGGCCCAAGCTAGACGTATACTTTCAAAGCAGGATATTCGGGAAAGCTCTGCAGGGTCACAGCTTGCTTCTGCACTTTGTAATAGATTTCTCTTTCATTTGGAGTGCCTCCTCCAACTCTCTGATACCGCAAATTTCCTAAACTTACCTTCTGTGATTTCTCCTTTCACTGGGACTGTGAGTCCCTTTGCTTTTGCTCTGTCTGCTTTGGGCAAGGTTCACTGGGAACAGACCATTGCCAAGCTCTTTCGTGCTGTGGAGCATTAGCATCTTAAAAAGTCCACTGAGAATGCAGGATCCTATTCTAATCCAGAGTCATGAGAACTAAAAATACCTCAAAGAACTCTATTTTGAAGCATTGGAATTGAATCAAGATGTAATATATTTTGCGATTGCCAAGTGACACTGACATTATTCATAGAAATTTAAGAGCATTTGAAGAAAGGTTGTGATTTATATCTAAATCACTGTGCTTACGCTCCAAGCTAAATAACGTTCCTTAAATTCTGTGGTGAAGGATAAGATTTTTTTTTTTTAATTTCCAATTCATCATGGACCAATACTTTTATAAATTACAAAAAAAAAAAAAACAATGTCAGCCTGCCACGTCGGTTTCTAGGCACGTACAATGCTTTCAGGTTTTCCTCGCAGTCAATAGTTTGTAGACTGGAACCAGTCTGTAGGCCAGGCCTTGGGTCGCCCCAATTCCCATCACTAACTCTGGAGGCGGACTGCTTAAGTTTCAACCCTTATTCCATCACTTGCTAGCTAGGTGGCCGGAAGGCAGCTTTCTGCCTCAACTTCCTCATTTATAAAATGAAGATAATGTTGACAATAACACCACTCCCCGCACAGGATGGTGGTGAAGACTGAATGAGTTAGTATATAGAAAGCAGTTACAACAGCACGCACTGTGTCAGGGTTAGCTATTAGTATTATTACCATTTCCTAAGTTCTGTGTCAGCCAGGACACTTGGGTACAATCAACAGAAACCCAGTTCAAATTAACTTCAACAACAACAACGGCATATGTTGCTCTTTGTGCCCAGGTGCTCACATGGAGTTATCCAAGTCTGATACTGCTCTTTCTTCCCTGAGGCTCTGTTCTCAGATGGGCTCTCCCTGTGGGTGCCAACTGGCTGCTCCCAACTTAGATCTTACCAGCTTGGCCACCCAGGGAAGAGAGAGTCCCACCTTGCTACTCTCCCCAGCTTTAGGTTGTTATTTTTATTGACTTGGCCTGTTTCACTTCATGAACTGACAAGGACACAAGAACTAAGAATTCAGGACAGGTAACCCTCTGAAGAAACATGCAGTGCCGTTACCAGAATAAGAGAGAATGGTTGTTTTCTCCAATAGGTGAGGAAGTGAGTTAGAATCTACTAGCTCTGTGGGTAGATAATGGTTTTGATCCCTGGTGGAGCTTTTCGGAAAAGACGTCCCACAAGAGGAGAACACCATTTCTTCCTAAACTTCCAGGCTATGAGGTAGAAGAGTGTACATAGCAACCCAATAAAAAGCAATATTTAGGGCTTCTAAAATCTGGCCTTCTGAGCAACAGGATATAGTGTATGTTAGAACTATTTAGTAAAAGCGCCTTTATAAAATTTGTCAACATGAACCAGAAGAATCTAACCTCTCACCACTAAGAGATTTAAAAAGTGTTATTGTGGAAAAGCTGAGCCCCATGGTCACATATGGGGCACCTGCAACGTGAGGGAAAAGAGGACATTGACATTTTGTGGAAATCACATGAGAAGGTGAGTGGGTGCCCTTTCCATTGCGTCACTTGTCGGGAGAGGCTGTGCTGAGTACGTTCTTTGTATGATGTGATGGAGGAAATGACCAGAGTTGTGAATGTTCTCCTCATCTCTGCCCTTAACTCTTGCCAGAGTGCGAGAGGTTGGGAAGAAATTGATTGATGCAGGACATGGAAACTTAGTTTGTTTTTCTGCAGGCAGATGACTAGGCGATGGAAATTTATTGGAAAGATGGAATGTTTTTGAGCCACGTTCTTAGATCAAGGTCTTTGGGGTATTAAGAGGCTCTTAGAAACTCAGTTTATTGGATCCCAGAGACTCACAAGACTCAACTTCTTTACTGATGAGAGAAGACTTGTAGTTTCAATTTGAAACTACAGAGGGAAAAACCAAGACTTTCTGATATGGTTAAGGATGTGTAGGTGTGCAAACTCACGTACCACGGGTAATTGGTTACTACATTCAATTTCTGTTGCCGAATTGCTGTGAGCTCCCAGAATTACAACATGTGAAGAGCTGCATGGCTATTTAGTAGAAATAAAGTCCCATTTGTGGACCCATTTCACAAATTTTGATCTGTTTGAATCCTACTTTAAATTTCTGCACCTGTCAATTGGCATATAAACATCAGGGTATATCTGAATTAACACACTGAAAATATTGAGTGATTTTCAAGCATGTTTAAGACTCCTTGCTACTCAAAGTATAGACCAGCATCCTAGTTATAACCTAGGAACTTGTTAGAGATGTGAAATCTCAGCATGTCCACTCTTTCTGCAGAACTACTGGTTCAGAATCTACCTTGAACAAGATGTCCAAGTGCTTCCAATGCACTTACAGTTTGAGAAACATTGACATACGCTTTTGTCACCTGGGATGATGATTAAATGGAATTGCTTTAGGAGCTGCCAAGTTTATATATTTTCAAATGGTTAACAAATAATATTTTACTGGTGGTAGCAATAAAACCTCATGTCACTGCCCCGCCCCCTGCCCCTCTATACATACATTCACTGTGATTAGTATTGGGGAAAAATTGTGATGTGTTGGCTACCATGGAAACTCTTTGATATCATGATATCATAAATAGGAATTCTAAAATCAGGGAAAAGACTTTGTTGGTTTGAGGACATATTGCTACTTATAAAATAGTAAGTAGAAATGTCCAGCTGCCAGATGGAAATGTGAGTCCAGGGACAAGAAGTATCTACCCAAAATATGAGAACTGAAGCCACAGCAGGAAGAACTCATCAAAGGAGGGAGTATCTGGGGAAGCAGAAATGGATCAATGATGAAAGTCAGAGGCCACCCACATTCAGGGGTGAGAGGAAGAGAAAGAATCTTCAAGGAAGTGAGAGAAAGACCAGAAAGCTTGGAATACGATGAGGCAGTGCTATCTTTTGAAAGTCAGAGGAAGCTTTTCAGGATGAAGGAGGTGAGCAACAGCATTAAATAGTGGGGCAAAATCGAGAAAGATCAGGCATGAGATGAAGCAGTCAGAGAGAAAAGGCAATTAAGCGATTTTGGTGACCCAGGAGGGAAACCGTTTTAGGAGAGGAGTGGGGAGTGAAGCCAGATTGCAAGGCTTAAAAACAATGAGTGAGGACTTCAGCTGTGAGGGCAAGGAGTACAGATGGCTCCCTGAAGAAAGCGCTGGCGAATAAAAGGGGAAATAGAAGAAAGGAGAAGAAAATATGACTATAGAATTGATACAACAACTTTAATGGAATAACCAAGAGTTTATTAGAAAATAGAGAAGACGGACCCCCAAATGGGGGGAAACTGATGTGACGGTCTTGTTGTAAGGTACAGTGTACAGGTGGCCGGTGGCCCGGAGCGGGAAGGGAGGTAATCGAGTACGGGCTGAGTGCCGTTTCTCCTGCAGGCACAGGCTGGTCTCAGGCAGGTGTTCCCTGCTCTCAAGGATTCCAACCTAGTAAAAGAGATCAGAGGCGCACCGACTGACAATGCTGAAGAAGGCATTCACTACGTCCTTGTATGGGCTCTCCTCCACCATGTCTTCAGGAAGATTCTCCCTTGCATCTGAAGCCATGAGTATAGCACAAAGAGATCCATTCTCGTCTGAGTCACATATGATTTTTTTAAACTTCATCAAAGACAGAATCTCCTCTCAATCTCTGGAACTCTAGTGGGTTCCTCTATTTTCCCCCCACAGTGTATTGGTACCTTGTGTGATAATATTGTTGATAGAGATGTGAGCTTATGGTGGGAGTAGTGGATTGAATCCTACTCATGCAAATTGATAATTGTATTGGGAAAAGTTAACCAGTTTCTCTGAGCCTCAGTTCTGTTTGTAAAACTGAGGGTGGGAGCTACTTTCAAAGGTGGTCGTGAGCATGTAATAAGACGTGTATATGGAGAGAGTCCTCGGCACATGCACACATGTCAGTAGGCACTCGGTGAAAGCTCTTTGAGAGGAGATTCAGTGAGTTCCCTGATGGCAGAGCCTGTGTCTCTGTGCTTGTCCCCTATGGTAAGGGGGCCTCACATCTTCCTGAGAGAAGCATCCGATTGTGTTCGCCTCTTACTGGATCACTTTCACCTTCAAATGTTGCTTCCGTTCCCCTTCCCTCTTTGGTGTCATTCTCTCCCTCTGTGCTTTCGTTGCTCTCAGGCTGAACATTTTGAAATTGTCACCAATTCACCGTCCACGGTGAACTTTTGATATTTCAAGGAATGTTTTCATTTTAGGAGAGAATGGTGGGAAGAGGGCAATGCTTGACACCGGGAACCAAAATGCTCATGTGGGCAGGGTTTTCACAGTGACCTCTGATTCCTGTCTAAGCACTGCCACTGTCCCAACACAGGCCGAACCCACAAATGTGGCCCGTGGGCATGCATCTTTAGCATCACCTGGGAGCTCGTAGGAAATACAGATTCTCAGGCCTCAGCTGAAACCATTGAGTTAGAATCTGTATGTTATCAAGGTCACCTTGTGATTTATATGAACTTTAAAGTTGGAGAAGCACTGTTTTAGGGGAAGAGCTATGTCATAAGGTGGTTGTGAGGATTTAATGAGAAGGTATGCACAGAGCACCTAATACATGCAGGTATACGAGTGGGTGCTTAATAAATATTCTTGGTAAATCCCAAGTGGGCAGAAGGAGTCCTTTGTCTCCAGGATTCATAATGTGTAATGCAGATAAAGAGGAAAACAAGGTAGCACTTTTTAGAACACTTAAAAAGAAAAAGGTGTGTGTGTGTGTGTGTGTGTGTGTGTGTTGCCAGAGGAAAGAGAAAATAATAAAGGCAGAAGAAGGAATGAACATAACTAGCAAATAAGAGTTGTGTAATTGAAAAACAAGGTACTTAGGAATAAAATACCTGGAGGCGGTGAAAGAAGAAATAAACAAGGGGTGAAGGGCTCTTAACATGCACACTGCTGAAAATCTGGATGAAGGGAAACTAGGTTTCTTCAGACTGGCAGGGGGTGTGAGCGTGTGATGTGTGCGGAGAGACAGCCAAACCGAAGTGCTTCAGCAGAAGGCTGGCTCAAACAGTTTAATAGCCCTCGTGTAACATGGTAAGCTTGTGTTTTGAGTTTTCATTCAAGGACATCTTTGTGCAGAACAGTGTGGTTTGGTTTTGTGCCCAGTTGACAGGAATGAGTGGGAGGCAAGTGGCCAAAAGGGAGACCGTGGGGTTGTGTTGAGGTGTCGGTAAACAGGCAGGGGAAGTGCTGGCCCTCAACAGCAGGCCCTTTTTGGGGCCCAGCTGACTAGGTGGGTCTACTGTTAAATCAGCTCCACACAGATGGGTGGGACCAAAATCACAGCCCCCCACATCACAGGATGATCACCAGCATGGGGTGATTTAGGGACATGGAGGCTTCGCTAGGAAGCCTCAGGACAGTAGGTAGTAATATACAGTGGTCCGCACTAGGGTGGTGGAGAGAGGCATTCTGTTCCCCTTCTGTCCTGCTGCAAGTTATCCCAAGGCAGGATGGGGAAGAAGGAGAGTCTAGAAATACAGGAGAATGCGAGACATTAGTTCTTGGCTCTGTGAGGAAGCCCTGAGTAGGGAACCAAACTTCTGAGTCTCTGCTTTTCATCTGCAAAATGTGTCATGCTTCTCCAGGGTCTTATGGGATGAGTTACTGTCAGTTCTGAGACATCTTAGCCTTAGATCAAGATGGGAGCTTAGACATCCTGTAGAGTTACATTCCTGCCTTTTGCAGCAAGAATTGAGGCCAGGGTAGTCAAGCAACTGGCTTAGGGATTCATAGTTACTTCATAATTGATCTAGGAGTACAAGCCAGGTCTCCGGAGTCCCAACCTAGCCAGGACTTAAAACATTTAGAATCTCATTCTACTGTTTTCTATGTTAAATTCTGGAATTAAAAGTACTTGCACTTTAATTTCTGGATTGTTGACTTTTGGAAAGCTAAGGCAAGAATGCTTAATGATATGTGTTTTAACAGCTAGTAATTCTGTGTCCGATTTTCCATTTTACTGAAAGGGATAACCTTTACATTTTATCCAAATTTTAACTTTTGGCTTGCCTTATTTTATTTTTTAAAAATTCTAGTGAACTCAGCACACTTTCCTATTGTGGACATTTGTTGGTATCCTGGAAAAAGCATGGGTGGGCTTTGGAGTCATGTAGGCCTGGCTTAAATCCTGCCTCTGCCACTTACTTCCTCTAAGTCTAGGCAAGTTCAGTGATTGCTCTGAGCCACAGCTTTATAATAGTGTATTAGTCAGGGCCCTCCAGGGAAACAGAACCTACAGGGTTACCTAGTCAAGGAGACTGAGAAATCCCATGACCCTGGAGACCTAGGAAAGTCAGCGGTATAATTCAGTAGGAGTCTGAAGGCCTGAGAACCGGGGGAGCTGATGATGTAACTCCCATGACCCAGCTCAATCGGTGAGACAAAGAAAAGAATTGGCAAATTCCTCCTTCCCCACCTTTGGTTCTATCAGGCCTTCCACTGACTGCGTGAGGCCCGTCCACACCAGGGAGGTCTCTGCTGAGTCCGCCAATTCAATGCCAATCTCATCCAGAAACACCCTCACAGACAGACCTAGAAACAACCACTTGGGTGCTGCATGGCTGACAGAAATTAACCATCACAATAGGTTCTATCTTACCTTCTGGGGTGGTTTTTTAATTATTTGAAATAATGTTTAAAAGTGCTTAGAAGATCAACATGTACTTATTGAGTACCTAACTACATGAAGTGTGAGGGTTGACTCAGAGCTCAGCCTCACAGATATAAAATACATACACCAGGAGTCTTCACGGGTCTGCCAGAGTGTTTACACTATAGGTAGCAAAACCAATCATTTAAGTCCATCGTCAGGCCCCATCCAAAAACTGGGGAAGCTCTAATGGCAAACAATTTTTTTTAATACTCAAATAAACATTTTCTGTGGCAATTTAGCCATCTGTCTTTTCCATAGTTCCTCCAGATTTTCCTGCCTAAGTCCTCCTGGAGGCTCCCACACCAGGTTGGGCGGCTGCTCTCCCTTCAGGAGCTTCCCCTCTCTGAGAAGGAGGGTGGGGTGTTGCTTTGTTGCCTTTCTGTAGAGACAGCTCCCTGCATCTTAAACCTCAGCTTCCCATTTCCGGGGGAAGCGTCCTGTTTGGTCCTGATGTGGGTAGGCTGGCTGTGGATTCTGGGACACGGGGAAAAGTTACAGAAGCAGCTGCTTTCGCAAAGGAAAAAGGCAGAAGGGGTCTACTTGTCTGGTTTTATTTTATTTTTTTAAGAAAGGAAAGTCCACTTTTATTAGTTTGCACAAAGCGGGTAGTTTGGGCTTCACACATATTGATATGTGGTAAAGGGGCTGTTCATGTGGGACAACTGGGAAGTGACTCTTTGTGACCCAAATAGGAAAAGACATGCTAATGCGATATGGGGCAGAGACTTCCGTTTTGCCCTGTGATTGGTCTCTCTGTCCAGAAGATACACAAACGCAGCTCCAATGTACTGACAAATGGTAGCATTAGTATTCAGTGCAAAGCCCTGATCTGTTGGTCTTGGAATAATGGTGTGAAGAGGGATATAGAATGAATAATTAGAATGTAATCTAATATTAGCAGCTATGGACTAACTTCCTGTGAGGTGGATTTAGGGATGCTTCGATTCTTAATACCATCAACATGAAATTGAAATATACACACACACACCAGACACTGGGTCACAGCTGGTATGCCACTGGGTATTTTCAGGAGAGGAAATAAAGGATTTACAGGGGCAGAAATAAGTAAGCCACATTTCCCCTTGTCTGTGTCGCGCCAGACAGGGAGACTGTATATTTGTAAAATAATCCATTTCTCTGTACGTTTCTTAATGTCTTAGGAAACACAGAGGAAATGCTGCCCACTTCCTTTCACATTTTATACCATTGCCTTCATAACTTAGGGTGAAATGCCCTTCAGCCCTCTAAGGCTGGGCAAATGCCCCACTAACTTGGGCCTGGGGGTGGTGAATGTATCAAGATACAGTCTCATGTGATGATCTGAGGGACAACAGACCCAACTTGGGGATATCTTACCCGTAATCAAAAGCTTAATTCAAACAGAGACTTGAGGAATAGATGTTCAAATTTCAGAAGCAATTCTACTTAATATCCAATATGACATCTCGGGGTAAAGGGGAAATAGAGAATTGCTTATGGGAGCCACCAAACAAAAGAATGAGACTTGATTTTCTCTGCTCCGCTCCGAGAAGACCGAATGGAGTGGATCTCAGGCCTTGGTTTCATTTGCACCACGGCATCAGGCACTCAGCATGCTTCCGAACGCAGGCTGAGTTGTGACTAGCATCCAGTGTGACTGATTTATGTTCAAATGGAGCCATAAAAACTGTGGTAAGTTCGAGGGAACTCAGGAAGGATCAAAACAAAGTTAGCTCTCAGACATCTTGTCTCAGAAAACGTAATCAGTACTGCAATGGTTTTTGGTCCTGGCAATTGCAATCGATTGTGCCAGTCTGAAGTATTTCTGGAAAACCTGTCAGTCCATTACTCAAGCAGGTTCCTGCTAGCCTTGATTCATGTGGTCCTTCCCAGCCACATTCCACTGTGGCTTGCTTACGGAGCTTTTGGAAAGTCTGCTTGGTGGGTGGTGAATACTGAAAACTCCAATCCATCAATCTTTTACTTTCAGAAGGCAGAAGATACCCATACATTATCTTCTCTTCAACTGTCAGATTTTAGGGAAGATAAGCCCGAGGACAGCTCTTACTGGTTTTACCTGGAAGCGCTGTGGGCACCCTCCAACAGTCAGGCTGGGGCGGGAAGTAGGACACCGCGTACCTGAGTGCAGCTTATTTCCTAGGGGCCACTTCTGAACAGGGCATTGAAACGCAGAACTCCATCTGTGGTCCTGTAGCTTAGCCATCTCTCATGTCCAAAGGGGAGACAGAGTGATTCTTCTTCTGGTGAGGAATAATGATTTATGGAGGGGCAGAACAAAGAAAAATGGCCCCCGGTGCAAAATTGAATGTCTCCCTGTCAAGACGACCAAAATGCCTTCCTGCCCTTTTCTCCTTTGAGCAGAGGTAGTGGTTTTGTCTAAACAAAGATGAGGTTTTATATGGTGGGTGAGCTGGTTGTCCTTTGGGGAGGAAGGGAGGCTGTGGGATAAGGAGAGCCTGTAGGGAACCCGGGATAGAAGGAAGGAATGCAAAGACAGGGAAGACAGACCTGCCCTCCTCATTTCCATCCCCAGAGGGGGTGAAGAGGCCCCAGGATGGTCACACAGGAAGCCTGTTTCAGGGCCTCTCACCCCGACACAACTGTGCCATTGTCTCGCCCTTTGGGCCCAGGGCACTGCTGCCTTGGCTCAGTCTCATCATTGGGTTTATACAAGGCCCGGACAAAGTAAAGACAGCTCACCTGCAAGTTTGGAGTCTAGGCA
This sequence comes from Micronycteris hirsuta, assembly GCA_004026765.1. Classification (NCBI taxonomy): domain Eukaryota; kingdom Metazoa; phylum Chordata; class Mammalia; order Chiroptera; family Phyllostomidae; genus Micronycteris; species Micronycteris hirsuta. Next base: position 77,593 of record PVJI01004391.1, on the reverse strand, counting down.
GTTTCTGAGGCCACTTCTGTTCTGGTGAAGTCCTTTGTTTGGCATTCACGGCTAGGGATCTTGTTGGAAATCTCTGTCTCTGTCTCTGCTCTGTTCAGTTATGTCATATGATCCAGAGGAGCCATTTGGACAGTTCTTCACCTCCTCTCCTGGGACAGGGATAGTGGGAAACACACAGAGGTGTCTCAGACTTATCTGGTTATTTATAACAAGACATCAATTCAAAGTAGATAGCCACGGTGACTATGAATGGACTCCTTACAAGAGGTCTCAGGAAGATTGGTAACTTTTCATCTCTCAGAGCTAAGAGTATAGTTTCATTTGCTGCATTTGGCTTCCTCAGAGAAGTGACCTGAAATGTGTTCTTTGCATAATAAATGACAAGGACTTAGATAGTTCACAGTGAGGTTACACATGTGTCATCTGAGTTTGCAAGTGGAATTCTAGGTGGCAGTTGTCACTGCACTATTGTGGCTTTTATCCAAGAACTTCACAGCCCCAGTAGCTCATTATGCTCACAGCATCTTGATGAGTAAGTAACACATAGAAATGTCCTTGTTTTGCAGATGAAATGAAGGCAGAGGAAGGAGTTCTTAGGACTAGGAAACCTGGATTTGTGCCCATTTCTTATTAATCACAGACTTTCAGAAAGCTCACTTTCCCAACAGGGTTTCTTTGCTCCAAAATAGCAAATACTGCCACTGGTAACATGGATGGCTAATAGTGCTTATACTGTTCACATTGGGATTAACTGAGAGGCGATATCAAGTTTCTGAACTGCGAGTTGGCTCCTAAACGGCAAAGACTAATTATATTCAGCATAGAGGGGGAGACAGTGCAAGAATTTCTATTTTTGTCATTAAAATGGTACAAGAAATAGAGTCAGTTCAGTTGGTCATTTTTCACCCAGCAGGCAACAGACTAAACAGTCCAAAATCAGGCAATTATTTTAGTAATGATAATTTTAGTTTTCTTTGAGTGATTTGAGAATACTTAATGAAACAGGCATATTGCTCCATAACCAGTTTCCCCCATTCAACCAGAAGAGTGTTCATGCATTGAGTAACCTCTGGGATGGAGATGAGCAGAAAGGGAGGCTCTGAAGGGCAGCAGCTCTGGATGACTTGTTGCTGCACGAGGCTTCCTTAGAGCAGAAGCTTCGCAGTTGCCACCTCGCTCCCTTCCGGGTCAGTTCAGCCTGTTCTCACTTCTAGGTTTTGCTAACGAGGCCGACCACAGCAGACTTCCTGGGATCTTGGGTAGCCATAGTGGCTCAGCAGGGAGATACAGAAGCTAACTTTATTTGCTGCAAAAAGTAAGAAGACTTGAGTTTATTGAGTGATAATTGGGTTCTGTTAAATTTGCTTTAACATTGCCCAAGACCAAGAAAATGCACATAATGATAAAGAGGGACCAATTTTTCACTTTTCTCTGTTAGAGACTGAAAAAATTGTCATTGACAAAATTGTAGCTGGATAAGAGATCATGAACTGTTGGGGCTTTTTTTCCCCCCACTCTGTATGACATATTCTGAATGGTAGCTTGATTTTATTGTGAAGAATGAATCCTGAGCATGGCAGGGAGAGAAATAGTAAGGAAGCCACCTACACAGGGTTTACCCTTCTTTCCTATTCTACAAAAATATTCTTGTTAGATTTATATTCAACATAAAGGCTCAGTGAGTATTTGTGGAGCAATCACTTGCTTATTACTTATTTTACATATTATAATCATTTGTGTATGCATGGCCCTTTTAAACCTTAATTTGTACCATGTGTTCCCGAGAAACACTTACCCTTGCGAGAACTAGAGCATAATCAAAACTTTCATCAACTCAATTACTTTTCCTTATTGTGTCTTCTTCGCTCACCCACTGAGGTATTTCTTATTCACTTGATTTTTTCTCTGGTTTATGGTAATGCATTATTTAGTTTTATTCATTTTTAAACTTCATATAAAGAGCACCACACTGTCTGAAGGCTTTTGGAACTTGCCTTCTTCCTTAAACATTAGGATACTGAAAATGTTCTGTGTTATTACACTACACAACATTGCATTGACACATTACCATTTATTTATTTATCCGACTTTTGATAGGTATCGGTTATTTCTCATTTTGTAGTACTCCACAGCTCAATGCTCCGAGCCTTCTGTTTTGGTAAATACGTGTTTCTTTTGGGTGCGAATCTAGGAGGGGAGCGCTGAGCTACGGGATGTAGAAATGGGCAACTCTAAAAGGTCAGGCCAGTTGGTCTTCCAGGAGATGTATGTTTTACTGAAGAATAAATCTAACTTAATTCTTCACAGTCTGCAGCAGGTCTGTTCTTTCAGAGGTCTCATGAGAAATGCGAATATAATCTTGAGGGTGAGTGCTCAGTGGGTTATGGCGGTGGGTAAATAAAGCAATATGGAAAATTTGGCAATGTTTTCAAAGACGTCTTGTCAGACAGATGTTTTCAGAGTGTAAATAAGTCAGAGAGTTGTTTACCTTTGGACCAAAGCCAGTGTCTTCTGACCTGACTGATTTGGATGGAGAGGGGTCAGGGACGCGTTTCCCACAGAAGTTCTGACAAAGTGGGGGTTGGGACAGTGACTTGGGTGGGGTCAGAAGCAAGGGCGTTGGCAGACTTGCTCATCTCACTTGATGACTCTTACCATGTAGTTAAGTTTCCTGCTTTCAAGTCACTGGGCCACGTAGGGCCACTCACCGGTTTATCGCCTGCTCTCACTGGGACTTCAGAGATTCTCAGTGCTGCTGTTTTCAGAGCCTGCCAGGGACAAAATCACATGGGGGAATCGAAGACTTGTCTTCATTTTCGCTTGTGCAATGGATAGAACATGTTTGAGTTAGTAAGGGGAATCTATAGATCTCTCACAACCTCCTTCTTATAGCTAGGGCTACTTTTCCCTTTTTGATAGTTACCTTTCAGTCTCCTGGGGCCTTCGATGGGGAAACACCCTTCTTTAGGGCATGTTCTCTCTTTTTTTCAGTTTTCTATGAGCCAGTGGCTAATGGTCTGTATATTTTCTGTCAAACCAAAGCAACCCGATTTCTTATTTTCCTCTATGTCTCCTTCCCATACACTGGCCCGTGGAAATTTGAAATAAAGCCATGCCATTGCACATCTTAGTTGAGACCTGGAACTGCTGGGTTGGAGTGAAGTTGACTCCTCCCAGGGATCCTTAGGGTCTGAGACAGACCACCTAGTGGTTGAGAAGGGTTACGGTTAGACACAGCCCTGCTTGAAGACAAAGGGACTCAAATGTGCGTACTGAGCTATAAGATCGAAGTCTCTGCATGGTTTGTTCTGAGAGCCTCCTTGAGCCCAGCTGAGGAACTGCCTGCAGGTCGCCTCCTCTCTCCCTGCTTTGCTCCCTCTCCCCAGGCGCCTCCCTTTCCCACCCCTTCTTCCCACCCCGGTCCCCTTTCTTGCTTTCATGTCTTCTGGCAGCGAGTCCCCAGGAGAAATGAATTAGCCAGAAGAAAACCATTCGCTGAGACAGTCATCAATTCGAGCAGTATTCTGTTCACGTGTTTTGGGTCTTGTTCTGCAGTGTGTGAGAGCCTACTCAGAACACAAAAGAAATGGGACAGTGAACCTAACGACTATAGCAAATGATGGAGCACTGCGGTGCGTTTTGTCAGCGTTTAGGGGATGGGGGGAGAAATTAAAAGCTCTGTGATTGGGCAAGTAGAATAAGGTAGGAGACTAAATTTTTCTGTGCTTAAGGCCAATAGTATCACCGAACAGCCAGCACCGTGCCATACTCCCTTTCTTCATTGTGGTCATTCTATCTTAAAAGCACAATCTCATTAGACCCTCATAGAAGTCTTATTATGGAAAATGTTAGTATTGTGGCCATTTTACAGATGAGGAAACCAAGGCTCAGAAAGTTAAGTGCCTTGCCCGAAGTTACGTAATATACCTGGGGAGGGAGGAGCTAGTTTATTAAACCTAACCAAAGCCTGTCTTAGTAAAGGTCCCTCTGAATGGCTTTCTGTTTTGGGAAGGAAAGGGAGCCTCATGGAGAAGGACTCTTCACGTTTACTTTTGTGCTCCCAGAGGCCGGGCCCGAGAACACAGCCTTTGCCTGTGACAGCTGGGGCCCACCCTGATCCCAAGGCTGTGACTCAAGCCACAAGTGGCCTGCTTCAGTGTGTTTCTTAATTCAAATCAGGAATACTTCATCTTGCTCCATAAAACAAGTCCATTAAATTATGAGTGGGGTGGTTCTGTCCACACAATCGGAAGTAACACCTCTTTCACATGAAAGTGCATACCGTTGACCCTGGAACAATGACGGGGTTAGAGGCACCGACTTGTGGCACAGTCAAAAACCCCTGTCTAACTACAGTACTGTGTTTTGAGGGAAAACATGGGCCTTTTATAAGCTAAATACATGAAAGAATGTGATCTTTTAATGAAAACCTTAGTAAACATGCAACTATTAGGAATCCAGTGTTTATTCCAAGCTCAGAGTATGGCCCACACTCATTTGGGTTTTATTCTTACTTCCAGCCAAGTGTCATGAATCAAGGAGTGTTCCTGGCGAGGTCTAGGCTCCATTACAGGCAACAATAGAAAACAGGGTTCCAAGCAAAAGTCAGGAGCAAATGTGTTGCTGACAAAGAACAGATTTGGCAGGCAGTGGCAGGGCACTTTCAGAAACTTTGCTGAACAGGTTCCCCGTTACGCCAAGAGTCCCATGAGGGGAGCTCTGAAAACTGAAAGAAGGGGTGCCGCTGGATCAGTGAGTCCACTGTGTATCCAGGGAGGAACGCTCATCGCATGTTTCGTGAGGGAGGCTCCTACCCACGTTCCTACCCACGTTACTCATTCCTGTTTTTCTATTAAGTGTTACTGTTTAACAGAACAACTTTCCTGGCGCTGACTTACCCAACAAAAATAAACTTAATGAGCTCTTAAACTGTTAAGAGTCAAGTGTAGAAGAGGAGAGAGAAATTCTTACAACCAAATGTGACTACCTGTAACAGCAAGGAGGCCAGAAGCTTTGTATTTGAATTGCAAATTAAGAAAAAAAAATCAATCTTGCGATTTTCTTCCAAACCAGTTGCTACTCAGTTCTAAACACTTGAATTTTATACTTTTTAAATCACTTTGCCTCACGGAAACAATAGTCAATTTACAAACATCTTTTGTTCTAAAAGATTCTTTGTAAACTGGTAGTTGGGAACTAAAAATACATTTCTCATAGAATGCTATAAAACAGTAGTTAAATCTCAATTGACCATTAATACAGTAAAATTTATCCTCATGATAATACTAATTATTTCTATAGGAAAACGAGTTCCTCATTCTAATTCTAAATCAAATCTCCACCTAATTAACCAGCTCATCTGGGCTTTTTGTTGTTCCAATCAAAACTAGGAGAACAAGTCTAAACAGAAAAATATCAGATGTTTGTGGGGAATGCAGCATAAGCTCCATGAGATGTCAGGAAGACATGAGGCCACTTATGGGCACGGGAGACATGCTTTCTGTATTCCCGGGGCCCTCGGCTCTTAATATGTGAATGCTTATGGGGACTTAGGAACAAAATCTTTGAAATTAAAACCTGCAGGTGTATGTACTATATCTGTGTTCTCCAAAACAATCTTCGTATACCCTAACTGGATCTGAGTTCGCTTCTTAAAGAGTCATTTCCTTCCTGTAGGGCAGATTCCATTGAAAATGTAGAAACCTATGTTTAAGCCTTATTGTTCATTCAATCCCAACTGTGAATTAGTTTGAGATCCTTTGAGCTATTGGGTGCTTGAAAAACAGGCACCAAGGAATATGAAGAGGGGCCACAAAGATTCTTTGAATTAGGTCTCAGCTGTTGCTCTCAACCTGGGGAACTCTAAAAAATACAAATTCTTGGACCTTGCTCTTAGAAATTCTGGTTTATTGGATCTGGGGTATGCGTGGGCATTTGCGTTATAAACTCCCCACGTGATTCTGATACATAGTTGAAGTGTAGCCACTGACGATAGCAGAATATCACTGAGTTGACTGCTTGAATGGTGGGCCTACGGCCAAACGGGTGAACAGACCTACGTGGGATTCTGCAATAGGGGGCTTGTCTTGAAATGGGGTTCTGTATTAAAATGGGAGCAGTCTTTATGGAGGGTTTCTGACCATTTTGGGGTTACACATTTGGGGGATAATTTTTCACCATTTCAGAAGATTCATTTGGGATATTCCAAATTGAGTGACATTAAGGTTCTATGCTGTGTGGAGCAGCTGGGGAGAGGAGGAGCAAGCAGCTAGCAGCTGGGCCTGAAATTAGTATCAGTGTATGAAGGCATAGGTACCCACAAACCGGCAGCTTTGGGGCCTTTTGCCACACCTCCTCCCTGGGACATTTCTACCCAGTGATTTGCGCTGTTTGTACATTGGTCCTTGCATCAGGACCTTCTTTGAGGCTCATGGTCCCCAGATTTCTCCAGCATAGAAGTAAATTTTCCCTGTATAAAAATACTTGGTGGGGGAAGGGGGTCTTGAGAAAATTTATTTGACAACCTCCCTTGGGATGGCTTTTTGCTCAGCCTTTCTCCTCTCACTTCCCCCTCAACATCCATATCGCAAAAACAAAAACATACTCAGCCCTCTTTCGGGATCGTTATAGTTGGGAGGGTTTGCCCAGGCTGGCTGTAGACGGAGGAAGGGAATCATGATTTAGAGCAGATGTGCCATTCTTGCGTAACCTGAGCTTCAGGCACCGAAGGGAAACTTTTGCATCACTCAGGTCCTGAAACTGCACCTCTGTGCGTCTGTTTTCCTGACAAGCACCTTCCTTCCTCTGCCTACCCCATCCCCACCCCAGGCCTCAGGAGAAAAGGCAACTGTTGTATACTCCTGCCAAGAGAGAATTCTGCAGGGAAATTTCATCAGAGCCGGGGGTGGTTCTGCGTTCTGTGTCAACTACAGGGTTGCGGGGGCTGGGGGGAAGGCTGGTATGGCCAGCAGAGTGGCCCCAGAGATGCCGTAACTCCACCATTCTCCTGCCTCTGTTTAAAGGACTGGTGTCCTCTCATGTGTGTGTGTGTGTGTATGTGTGTTTAAAAACACATCCCTCTGAGGTTCGGGGAGACATTCCAAACCCTCAGAGTGGGGCTGTGACGTGTTTGTCATTGTGTTCTGGGTCTGCCGTGGATCTTGGCACAGAGTGCTTAAAAATGTTGAATACATGGTAATGACCATTCTGCCTTCTGGCTCTGGTCAAATTAAGGCTGATTATTTTTCCATTTCACAGCTACTGCTACCAAGCTTTCCTCCTTATCTTAGCAATAACCTTTATCGCCCTGCCCTCTCCCCTCAAAGACCAAGGTTGGGCCCTTGGAGATGGAGTATGGTTATGGACATACGGCCCTGATGATGGACTGCAGCCTGTCATTGTGGAGACACATGGACACAAGTCTGATTTCTCATTTTACTATTTTCCTCCTTAGCAGCTTTTTGCCCACCACGGACGAGCTGAGACTTGTAAAATGCTCCTTAAATAAGCCAAAGCAGGGTGTCCCCAGCACCAGCAGCATCAGCTCTGGTCCCAGCCTCCAGCCAAGCTTCTTGGGCCAAGGCTAGGTGTGAGCACACCTCCTGTATCTGTGGAATGGGGATAAACGTGCCACTTCCTTTGCGGTGAGAAGACGAATGTGTTTAACGAGTAGAACAGTGTCGCGCTGAGTGCGTTCGGACCAACTGCTTGGGTGTGGGCATGGGCTCTGTCACTTCCAGCTGTGGGACGCTGGGCAAGTGACTGAATCTCTCAGTGCCTCAGTTGCTACCATGGTAAAACCAGGTTCATCATAAGGTTCATAATTGTACCCAGAAGTCATACAGATAATGAGTGGTAGAGTGTAGATTTGAACAGAGATTTACCCGACTTTCAAGCCTATGCATTTAATTTTAATTCCTATCCCAAGTCGTGAGCAGAGATAATGACTTGAGGCAGAAGTTGAACTATGAAAAAATGTAAGGCATTAACAAATGGTCATTAAATAATACATAACGTAGTAAGAAAAATATGACAAAAATTATTTTTTTCTAACTTGGGGGTATCGTATCTCCCTTTCTCTATCAAACAATGAAAAATACTTGTTTGACTCCAAAAGTGAAAAACATGAAACAAAAATCTTAACAAGACTTTTTAGTGCTCAATGGGACAATTTGGTCCTATAAATATAGACCATAGAACATGCTGGAAGAAGCAGATATAGTCTTTTCTTCTAACTAAACCAAGGCAACATTGCAGCTTTTTTGATTTGACCAGCACAGAAGGGAAGGACGAGAAGGCTCTTGATCACACTTTCTTTAGAGCCTAAATCAGAATCTCATTGGTCCACTTTCTATTCTTTGCTGTTCCTTTTCCCAAAGAATAAGAATGCAGCTGGAGCCACATCAGCATGTCATTCACCAGCCAGACATTTACGATGAAAAATCTGCTTTTCTGTAGTGTGAGGATTTCCAGGGCAAGAGCCAAAGCTTCACAGGGTCATATGGAGACATATCATAGTGATAGAGCTTACGATTCAATACACCCCTCTCCCCTTCTTTATTCATAGTATGGATTCCCTCGTCCTTGAGGGGAATACATTTTCTGGGATACATTTCAGAAAGAACTCACGAGTTCAAGTCAAAACTGATTTCCACGGCATGTTAGTTGCTTAAGTCCCATGCCTGGGACTCTGGATTCTCAACCATTTAGAATCATTCCTTAGATACACCGTTCTTTCCCCAAACTTTAATTTCTTTCACTGACTGAATTAATCTTCCTCACTCCTCTTTCCTCAACTTGTTCTTTTCTAGGCACCCCTCTTGATTCACATCTGCTGCGGTTAGCACCCTTCGAGAGAAGTCTCAAGATGGTTTCCTCATCTTTGCATGTCATCTTAACCAGCTTCTGTTTCATTAAAAATCCGTGCTTCCAGGTTTATACATACATCTATCGCTCTGAATGTTGCCTGAAATGGTAAGGGTCAGAATTTTACCTACACTATCTACCCAAGTTTGAATATCATCCTAAAGGGGAAGGTGGTTATATATGGGCTCATTCATTCTCTGTTGCCTTGCTGCTCCCCAGTCTGGCTTCACTTCTGCTGCCCTGTTGCTACTTGCGAGCTGGACTGAAGAGGCTCTGATAACACAGAAATTTCTAGCTTTTGGTATTACACGCACAAATGTGATTTCACACACACCTATCCTAATTATTGACTTAAAATAGCAAACCTGGAAATTCTTTAAGTTTTATAATCTCATGCAGAATGTTATTTAAGATCTATTAACATATTTGTGGTTTAAAAAATAACAGAACTAAAAGGAAGAAAATTTAGGCTTGAGAATAACACACTTGATTGTAGGGGATCCAAGTCTCTCATGGTGAAGCTTCCAGTGCTGGCAGCTCTCCTGCCCCAGATGATTTAGGAGGCTTCTTAGTGCCTAGAAGTGGATTTTCAATTGTGTTGACCCCTAATGGTGACCAAATGACATGGTGTCATGGAGGAGCCACAGACGTCTCACATAGAGATGGTGAGGCCAGTAACGTGTGAAAATGTACTTGCCTTTTCCTGAAATTAAAGCTAACCATTTACTTGAAAAGATTTACCATGTATTAAGAGCTTTAAACTTAATTTCATTTTAACATCAGGAGGAATAAGAGCTTTGGTTCTTCATAGCCTGGTAAAGGCGTCTGATAAACTTTTCTGGAGACCTAAAGGGAATACTTTACTGTGAATGCCAACAGAATGTGTAAAGAGATATTTTCCTGTTTTTCTACTTTGAACTCAAAGGGTTTCCTAGACAATTTCTAGGGTTTCTTTTTGCTCCAGTTTTTTGATTCTGCGTGGAATTGAGTCTTTACTGTGACAGGGAGAGTCATCGTTTCTTGACTCGGTTCTCACCGCCTCTGTCATTATCATTTTTATCATTACGGTGATTTGCTGATCACTTACGGAGCTGAGGACTGCACACACGTTGATCGACACAAATCATCTGTCTTTCCTGGCTGCGCAGTTCCATTCCGGCTTGCCTGGGGTAGGAAGGTTTGGAGAGGAACGTAATGTGTACGTAGGAACAGCCTTGCCCACCTTGGAGGCTTGTTTTCCGCCCCATCTCAATCTTTGCAATATTAAAACCCAGAAGGTTGAGAAGGGAACTAGCTTTATGCAAAATGACAAAGCAAGACAAAGGATTGTTCAGTATCTTTTACTCTTCTTTCCTCTTCTCTGGGGCTGTAGACACAGTTCCTTGTCCCTTCCTTTCTTAATCTTCTTCCCTGCCCTCTTACTTATGTTCTTTTGGGGGGATTCTGTTCCTGTTGAGGCTAATCTGTGGCAATAGCTTTGTTATGGAAAAGGTCTAAACTTGAAATTTTATAGATTTGGCCTTGAAACCTGGGTTTCCCACTTAAAAACGGTGTTATCTTAAGCAAGTCACTTAAATGTTCTTACCTCTGTTAAAAGTGGTTGTGTGTGAATTAAGAGCAGGTGTAGGCTGTGGGCAGAGTGTGAGTATAGCCCCAGGTATCGTTTACATTTTAATATGGAGGGGCATCTGTTGTGGGAATTTGAGCTACAGAAGCCTTATGAGGAGACAGGGTGCGTGTTTGGGGACTAGGATGGGGCACAGGGCCACCAGCACCCCTAGAATAAATGACGGTGGGAAGGTAGTGTTTGCTGCCTATCCACATTTGCTCTGCCTTCTAATTTTTCAGATTAGAATCAGTGAGTCTTATAGTTCAGACTTTTGAGGTCTTCTCGGCCCAGATGAGGTCACTGAGGCCTGGAGAGATCAAAGGTCTTGGGCAACATGACATAGCTCGCTAGTGGCGGAGCTGGGGCAGAACCAGATGTCACCTCTCCCAGCTGTGGAATTGACAATGAAAGACCAGAGGCTCGCAAGTGTCCATGTTTAGTCTGAAAGAGGCTTGTTAAATTCCATTTCCTCCCAAAAGTTCCTAAGGGAAGACTTAGATAACGGATGCTGGATTTTTGTGAGCCCTCTGAGTAAAATGATTGCACAGAGCCCGAACAAAGGTCTCTGCTGGGCGCTCCTCCCTGAAGCTGCTTAGGACTGTGCGAGGTTGGAGATAGCATCTCCTGGACCCCAGAGGCCCGGTCTGAAATCCTTCCAGATATTCCAGGAAGTGCGGGAGCCCTGTGATTGAAGCCAGTGGGTGTCCAAAGCTGTACACTCACTTCCATATGAGGACAGTTGTCTGAGATTCTTAACATTTTTATGATAAAATGTTTCAAGCATGTGGTAAAATGTTAAAGAACGGTAATAAACACTGTTACTCACTCTGGCTTCGTTTTTTGCCATATCTGTTTCATGTCACTTTTAAAATAAATTAAACAGGTACAGTAGAACTGCCCGGAGTATTCCTTCCCCTGCCTTCTTCCCCTGAGGAAATAATCACTAGTCTGAATTTGGCATTCATCATTTTTTGCATGTTTTATACTTTACATAGGTATTCGTAAACATCTGTACTTTCCCATAAATAGTATAGAGTCAAGTTTTGCATGTTTTTAACCTTTCTATAAATAGCATTAGACTGTACGAGTCCCATCTTTGCTTATTTGGTTCAACACTATGTTTTAGGGATTTACCCATGTTGAAACAGGTAGTCCATAATATTTTAACTGCTATCATTTATATCACATGGATATGTCACTACTTATTTATCCATCTTTTTGTTGCTCACCTGTCCCACTATCTTCCTACTGTGCTTTAATCCTTTTTCAATTGTCATTTCGTTTTGTTACTCCTTAGGAGTTATGCTCATTATTATCACAGAAAAATGCCGGTCATGCTGTGGGAGCTGAAGGTGAGTGAGTGTGCAGAGTCTGGAATGGTAATAATGTGAAATTCTCCTCTGGGTGTTGTGAGGGCCGCCTCTAAGATTTGTGAAAGACAATTTGCTTTTATACTGCTAGGTTGCCTTTTTTCCAAAAGCAAATTTAAAGCAGACCTTGTAGTGACTTGCAGACTGTATTTTTAAGAAACTTTACTCCTGCCCTCTCTTAAACAAACCATTTCTCTCCCTTGTTCCTGTTTTCTTCTTTCTGCTTGTGAAGGGGTCCCAGTTGGACCTGAATTGCTGCCCAGGACCTTTGGGCTGATTCATCCTCCATTTACCACAAAGTCTTGAAAAAAAAAAGGCAGTGGGGGTGGGGGTTGATGCTGTAGGAGGTTAGTGTGGTTGTTTTAGGGAGGAGTGTCAGGAAAGACTATTTCCCCTTCTCATAGCCCCCACCAAAGAACCTTCCCCCTTCTCCCTAACCCTGGCGCCTCACTTTGCATGTCCCATCCCCAGCTGACAGGATCACTCAGTATGCCTTCATCCCAGGAGGACCCGTTTGTCCCTCCTTGCTCTCTCTTCCTGGATTCATGAACACCACCGAAGTTATCCCATCTGGTTGTGGCCCGTCCATGAGCTCCGCTGAACTATGTTTAGCAGGCTGGAATCGTGTGTCCCATGGCTCTTTGGGGAAAGCTATTTCCAGGAAGGCCGAAGGCCAGTGGGGGGTGTTGGGGGGTGGTGAAGCAGACAGCACAGCTGCAGGGGCAGTTATAAAGAAGATTAAACCCTCCCCACAGCTGAGTGTATTTACTAATGTAAATGTTGATCTCCTTTTTTTAAACCCTCAAGGGACCCTGAAGAGAGGGATGTGTCTCTGGAACCTTAACTACACAAAAAAATGGTATTATGGTTGGGAATGCAGCTGACCCAAGGCCAGAAGCTGTAGGAGCTGAGAGAGGGTCACAGAAAGGTCAAGGGGAAGGAAGGTGGGGAATGGGGGGCGGATCAGATGGAATATTTCAGGCACTGTAAGCTCTTAAATAAATATTCCCACCCCTGTCCTTGGCTTATCAAGTTCTCCTAGCCTTTTGAAGTTTACTAATCTTGCCACTATCAAACTTGCTGTGTTCTCATTGATAGTCTGAATCTGGTTTGAACTGTCACATTTTCCCAGAAACAAGGAAAATGAGTGCTGGAAGGTGTGTTATCAGGAGGCAGGTATTGGCAGGATCCTGGGGGCCTGCTAGAAGGTCAAAGTAAAGGTAAATGCCCTCCTGACCTCCCAGTCAGACCACTTTGCTCTTTTCCGTGGTGCTTAGAGACTGGGATGCTCGGATGGCCCCTGGCTGGAGACTTCGGCCTCCTCTTACAAATTCTTGGTTTCTATGACTGGTGTAAGCTAATGATTCGTTGATGATATTTCATCCAAGATGCTCCTAGTGTAAATTCAGGATTATCAAAACCAAAGTAGCAGGATCCAAGTATGATAAGGTAGTAGTGGGGAAATTGTCTATAGGATTGAAAATATTTGTGAGTCATTATTTTTGAGTGTTTCCCACTGATCATGTGGATGCTATAGTCTCTTCCAGGGTACAACGGATGATATTTAAGAAGGGCTAACACTTTCTAAGTACCATATGCCCCACACTCTGCTAAGGCCTCTATTCCCATTTCATCTTTGCAATAACCCAGTGAATAAGTTGTATTTTAGAGACGGGAAGACTGAGGCTTAGGGAGTTTAGTCATGTCTCCAAGGTCACAGAGTAGGTGGAGAAGCCGAGGCCTGAACCCAGGTCTGAAAGGATCTGGGCACATGCTTAGACTGTTGCACTGGGATGGTGTGTCGTACACAACATTTGGGATTAGATTTCAATTCGGTAACATGAGGATACTCATTGATTTAGAAACTACATTTCTTGTGTTAGTGCTCTATACAAAATCCATAAGGCTTTGTTCCTGGTATTAAAATTTGAAGGAATCTTTGGCTGTTCTAGGAATTTCCCATTTTTTTTCCTAGGCAAGGTGTCTACTTTCATCATTCACCCATTTAGTCAATATTTATTAGGGGTCTGAGCGAAATGCTGGCAAGATGATCGTAAGCAACAGGAGACATAAACTATGGGCCAAAGACCTGGAATCTAGTGTGATTAAAGAAGGACAAAATTATGAAATTTCTCTGGGGATTAGTGCTGTGCAGGAGATGGGGAAGAGAGCCGGTGTCCGTGACATGGGGGCGTGACTCGTCAGAGATGCAGGGGCAGCGTGTGCTTGGGGAGATGCTATGACTACCTGGGGTGCTGGCGCAGGCTGCTCAGCAGGGGAGCTCCCTTGGGGGAACTGCTTGGGTTAGGCCTTGGCTTTTGCCCTGGAGAGGACGATGCAGCAGGTTTTCAGAAGTCTAGGCCTGTTCAAAAAGTCAGCCTAGTACAAGTTGGCATAGATGCTTAGCAGACAGGAGGCTCCCACTTGTCCAGCCTAAAAATGGACCTGAATATCTCTTATCTGTTGGAGAATGATTTGTAATAGGGACTACTATTGTAAGCCAATCTCTAGAATAAGCTAATAATTATTTAGGCTTCATGAAGATGTATCCAGTGAAGTTTCTTCCACACAGAACGGCAATCATAGAATCCTAGAATGTTAATGGTGGAAGGATGTTAATGATTATTAATGGGGAAGTATCATTTTCGGTCTAGCTCCCCATTTGGCCAATGAAAGAAGTGAAAGGCAGTGGTCAGAGTTACATAGCTAGGCTCACTCATTTGTTTACTCACCTCGGTCCTGTGGCCACCGCGGTGATCCAACCAGACCAAACGCCGTCCTAGTGGGTCTCCGGTTTCCCAGCCTCAGCCCAGTTCTCTTTTATGATGTATTCACTTTCCAGGTCTTACTCCTCACTGGAAATAGTTCTCCTAGAGGCAAGAATGTGTTATTTTGATCAATGACTCTTCTGAAATTTGGAGCTCAGTGTTAGAACAATCAAGGCTAATGCCTGTGAGAATGCTTTATAGTAAAATGATGCTGGTTAATTAATGTAAGTTTCTCTCTTGAGTAATTAAACATCATCCTATGGCAAAGCCATGCTTGTTTTTGACTTGGCATTGCCTAGTGTGGGCTTCAGCTGAAGATTTTTATGAAAAATACTGATTGTTTATTGCTATTTTAACAGTTGCATCAGCAACAAAATATTGTTTTTAATGGATGTTTCTGTTTATTGTTTTTTTTTTTAAAGATTTTCATTATTTTTAGAGAAGGGAAGATAGGGACAGAGGAAGAGAAACATCAATATGTGGTTGCCTCTTGTGCACCCCCTACTGGGAACCTGGACCACAACCCAGGCATATGCCCTGACTGGGAATCAAACCCGTTGGTCCGTAGGCCAGCATTCAGTCCACTGAGCCACAGCAGCCAAGACCTGTATATTGTTCTAAGAGTAAAAGTAGTAGTCTCCATTGGATGTTGCAAAATCATCTATTTCTCTTTAGAGTCACCTAGGGCCTTTGCAGATAATTTTTTTAAATTTTATTATTTCTGTGTTAAGCGAGGAATCAGGTATGACTTGCTTCCCCCCGCCCCCCATAAATGTCTATCCCTGAAAAGTAGGATCCACTTGCCGAGTTATTAGTACCAGTTTGAAATTAATATACTGAATGAATGAATAACTTTCCTAGTGAGGCCCCATACATTTTTATAGCTGATGACACTATTGTGTTAGAACTAGATTCCTGGATACACCCAACCAATGGATTGTAAGGCTAATAATAATAACAATCACTGCCATGGGTTAGGGACTGTTTCAACTGCTTTAATAGAACCCATTTTAATTTTCATAATTACTCTGGGGAAAGATGTGTTGTTATTTTTTTATTATGCCGGTGAGGAGACTGTGGTAAAAGATTAAGGACCAGGGTGTTAAAACATTGCCTTTAGCTCTACAATAACCCTATTAATCCCTTACTGCCTTCCCAAGGCTTCACTGAGGCTGCTGAACCCATCTCCAAGTCGGTTGTTTGTTGTGCAAACTCCCACCAATTTTTCAATCTTTCAGAGTCAGAGCTGATAATGACTTTGGCCACCAACTGGTTCCACTGCCCTCCCTCTGTGACTCTTCCCTGAACTTTCCAGGGAAATCAAAAGCTTCAGGGAAAAGCCCCAGGACACCCTTCACCCTGCTTCAGTTGCCTTTTATCTATACCTCTCTAATGACATGTTCCTAATGAGCTGATCTTTGCCATTGAAATTCTGATTTTGTTTTGCTTCATATTGTTGTGTTGGCTCTAAGGGAGGTCATTTAGCACATGAAAACACCCCTTACCCCCTCAGGGCTACACACTGTGCCCCATTTTATCTTGTTAGGTTTCTGGCTTTTGGCAAGGAGTGATGGATGTGTGGGATTCCGAGGTCAAAAGTTCTATATCCTCGCTGCTCAAAATGTGGTCCACAGACCAGCAGCATCCGCGAAGTCTGGAAGCTCGTTAGCCATGCAGACTTGCAGGTCCTGCCCCCTACGTCCTGAACCAGAATCAGCACTTAACAGCTTTTTCATAAAGTCTGAGAAGTAACGTTCCACTTTGCAAGCCAGAGAAAGGGATGGGAGGGGTTAATTTTAGGATTCTACCCTTCTTCGCTTCTGTTTCTCTTCTGTAGCCCCATCCCCAAGCATCCGGGACAGATCTCACCGCTGGTAATTTCTCTTATTAATATGTTTTCCGCTAAGTGGACATTCCCTTTTGGGTTTTACACCTGTTCTTACTCTATGAAGTAAACTGTCTCTAGGCAGTTTACATTAAAAAAAAACAAAACTGAAACACGTGTGTGTTTCACAATGTGACACTATTTCTCTGAAGTTTTCAAGAAATATTATCCTTGTTTTCCCATGCTTCCTAGTGGTTGGAGAGAGTTGTTTTCTTTTCATAAGCTGACACTGCTTTTGATGTGAGATTAGAACCAACCTCGCCGAGCCAAATGATTTTGCTTTGAAGTCCTATAATTGCAGCTCGATTTCAACTAGATGTATTTCTTATCTAAACAAACCAACAGTTAATACTTCATTGGGAGCATTCTACTGTTGTGATATGTTTGGAGTAGCACTTTATTTATCAAACTACTTACAATTCCCTCTTGAGCAACACAGGTTTGAAATGCGCGGGTCCACTTATATGCGGATTTTTTTCAATAAATACGGTAAACGTATTTTCTCTTATGATTTTCTCATTTCTAGCTTGCTTTATTGTAAAAGCATAGTATATAATGCATATAACATACAAACTATGTGTTAATTGGCTGTGTGTGTTACCGGTAAGACTTTCAGTCAACAGTAGGCTAGTAGTTGTTGAGTTTTTAGCTTAACATCTTTATATTTTAAAGTTCCCAGGATTTAAGTGAGAGATGTCAGGTTTGGGTTTTAAATTTAGTTTTAATCGGAAAAATAAAGATGTTGTACTGAAGTTAACTGGATAAAGGTACAGGCACATAGTCAATCCGCATAGTCCTGGACCCTGAAAGAATTTAGGATTTAGAATAAACCTAGCTGTAGATACAATTCTTGAAGAAAATTCAGAATGCCTTTTGGGGAGCTGCTGTGATTGTCAATGCAGGCATTTATTAGGCCCCACTGGTATACGCAGTCCTGTGTTGCTACAGCTCTGGAGAACACATGTCCTAGATTTTCTGGGACAGTTTTCATTTCATTTTTTTCCTGGCCAAGCCATGTGTCTCTGTTTTGGGTCCAGCAAACATGCTGACGACACAGGCGGCACACAGCAGCTGGTGAGAGCTGACTCCCATTGCTCAGCCGTGGTGCCTGTGCGTCCTCCTTCCGTGGGCCGGCGCTCCTCCTGGCAAGTAAGGGAAATGGTTCCGAATGCCCAGAGGGCTGGGAGAAATGTATGTACCCGGAAGGGTTTTCAGGGAACTCTACCTCCGACTTCTGGGCACCCCCTTTATCCCACCCCAGCCGAGAAGAATTTCGTTTTCTGCAAAGCACAATCATAGGCTAAGATTAAACCTCCGCTTGTGTTGGACCTTGGAGATCTTTGCAAACAAATTGTGCAGTTAGTGAACCAGGCACCAGGCAGTAAAGTACACACAATAAAATATCTTTTGTTAATTTATGTACAGGACTAAGAGTTCAAACTTTTATAGCTTGATTTTATAGCCAGTTTAGATTAAGGGGGACAAGGAGTTTAAAGATAGTGTGTTTAATCGAAATTTAAAGAAAATCACGAATATCTTTTTAAACAATGTCATCTCAATTTTCTTCCCCATCAGTACCCTCCTGATATTCCTTACTTCTTAAAAAACATAAAGCTATGCTTGGTTACAAACAGCAGTAATTTCCTCCTTGGATTTATTTTTATGTTTATTTCTTCCCTGGGAAGAATTGAGGAACGGGGTTGTGTCTAGCTCTCTCTCTGCTGACTTGAAATGTTCCAAACAAAAAGGTTAGGAACTTCCAGTTTAGACACAAATTGTCCTCACTTTCATTTTAAGTGGCTTTAGTTTTTTTTTTTCCCCCCAAAGTCTTTTTTTTTTTCTTTCTGTTAATCCTCCCCTCCCCACTACTTGAACTGGAGATAGGCTGCCGCATTTCTCACAAGGAAACACAGGGTCCTTCAGAGTGAGGCAGAGGAAAGGGGGTGTGCTAAGGGGCCTGGCATCCTGGTCTGGGGCTTCACTGCTTTCCTGCTCTGTGTGTGTTGGTCAGTCACTTAAACTCAGGGAACGCCCATTTCCTCATTGTCAGATGTGCACAACAGTATGGATTTCACAGGCACATTGTGTTAAATGAGAGAACATGTGTCAGTGTACCTGGACAACTACAACGAAGGCCCTCAAAGGTTATTTTTCCCCCTTATGAATGCATTTAAGATTGCTGTCTGCTGTGTAGTGGGTACACCACCTCCACCTCCACCACCCACAGCCATGGCACATTCCGTGAAATGCCTCTGCATGGAAAAGCCTGTAAATCATCCATTCATTCATTGGCCCATTCATTCATTGGCCCATTCATTCTACAACTAGTATTTATCAGGCACTAGGAATACAAAAACAAGTAAGACCGTCTACTCCGGAGGGATTCTTAATGTACCCCTCACAACATTGGTCTAATTACCCTCTTTTACAAAGACAGTTTCTATGGTCTCATGTCTGTTCCACCACCTGAAGCAGCTGCTTGCTTTTATTTTGGGTCCATTGATTGGTCAACTGCACTGACCAGCAGACCATTAGAAAAAAAAGACTGTTGATTTCTCTTTATTTAGGTAATTTTAATTCATCCTGATGATCACTGCTGATCATCATCAAAGAAAATTACTGTTTATTAGAATTAAAATCCATACATTTTAGGGAAAGATACAGTGACACCTCCTGCAGTACTTATAGTTTGTATTGCATTTGTTACTATGACCTGGCCCATAGCAGACATCTAATATTTCAGAGTTCTCAGGGGCAGAACATAGCATTTACTCTTCTGCTGCCCCATAAATTAAGCTTTGAATAAAAGAACCCAAGAGCAGTATCATTTGTAGCTGCTGGATGAACTGAATTGTTTGTCTAAATAGGTACCTTCCAGAGACTATTGAGGGGTGAAAAGCATCGGCTTTGGAGTCAAACCTGGGCTGTGCTCTCAGTCTGGCCACTCGCACCAGTGAACAGCTCATCAACATCATCAAGCTGTGACTTTGGGCAGGTCGCTTGATCTCTCTGAGTGTTTGTTTCCTCATGTGTCAACTGAGCATCCTTACAGCGCCTGGCTCTCTGGCTTGTGGCGCAGCTGAATGGGATTCTGTGTGTAAAATGCCCGGCCCACAGGAGGCTCTGCAAGTAAGGTGTGGGGACCCGGGAGGTTGGAATTTTGGATGAATGGCTTTGTCTTTTGAGATGAACATTCCCATTATTATCACATAAATCAAATGGACAGTCTTTGAGGGTTTATGGCCCTTCCATCTTCCTAGGAGGCACTGCTTCCTCCAGATGCAGTTCTTAACCCAGAGGCCACCTGGAGGGGTTCCCCAGGCATCATCTATTAACAGGCTGTGGGCTGTATATACCCAGGAGGGGGGAAGGCAGCCGTTCCCTGGGGATAAGGGCGGCATGTCTGGGGCCGCTCCAGGTCCCTGCTCCCACCCCCACACTTTATTTAGCTTTAGTTCAGGGAGGAGGGCACTCAGGCCTGCAGATGGGAGCTGTTTCATCTTAGCTGGGTCAGAGGTTAATGGAGATAAGTAGTGTCTTCTTACCAGGAGGCCTCAGGAAAGCCCAGTGTGTTGTTGGAGTTCAATCAGAATCTCAGAGATTGGACAGACTGATACTCTCTTACCTTGGGGAGAGAGAGTGAGGCCCTGTGAGAGAAAGCTGCTGCCCGCCAGGCCGGAGGGCGCGGTGTCCAGGGGGCACTGCTATTGAATGGCTCCAGGTGAAACAGGAAAATTGCCCACTGAACAATCAGAAGTCTGGGATCAGCACACTTCACTGTCCTGAACTGGCAGCGTCTGCACAGCCCCACTTTGAAATTAAGGCGGTCCCCCTGCTTCTCCCTCCCCGAAATGCCGTGGGACTGCGGTGGACTCCTTTGCACAGACTGCCACTGTGGTGGCTCGTGGCCTGGCTGCCCCTGTGACCCATGGGAATGGCAGCCTGGGGTCTGAGCCAATGTTCCCTCTGGCCAGAGTCTGTTCTGACAAGGGCAGCATGTCTGGGATTCGGACCTGGCCTTCTCTTCTGAGATGGAGCCATTTCAACAAGTCAATCTAGGTTACTAAAGAGGGGGAAGTATCTATGTATTAGGAATGTTTCTAAACACCCAGCAAACCTCTTCTCTTCTGAAAGTCACCTACACTCTGTGTAGGTGACCAGTCACCCCTGGTCAACTACACAGAAATATTCTTCCTCTGTATTTCTAGAGCACGTGTGGCCTTTCCTCTCCGAAGTCTTCATCACTGGCTGCCCTGCATGTCAAATTCTGATCTCTTGTTTAATGTCCTAAAAGGGACTGAAGCATCCTGCCTGCCTGCCTGCCTCCCTCCCTCTGTGCCTCCTTCCTCTTTCTTTGATCTTTCCTTCCTTCCCTTCAACAATATGTACTGGGCAACTGGATGCCAGGTACTTCCTAGGTACTGGGAACAAAACGGACTTAGTCCCTGGTCCTGTGGAGCTCTGTTCTGGTGGACATGTTTACCTCCCCTGGCCACGTCCCCGCCCTTCACACACACACACACACACACACACACTGGGCTGTACTTTCTGGGAAGCAGGAATTATGTCACACTTTACAAGAAATGTGAAGACGTCACAAGAAGTCTCTCAGATCCCTTGTAGCAGCTTATGCCTTGCTGGTGAAGGCGGCTATGATGCTTGTTGAATGAATATATGCTTCTTGGTATAAATGTACAGGTGGCCAATTCAGAAGCTCCTGGGACTAGAAAATGAATAAAGTGGACTGCATGTCTGAGAAACAGCAGGGAGTGGTGGTGTCTTTGGCAAACTAGAGAATGTGGGCACTAGCTGATGGCTACTACTGTCACTTCAGCTGGATGTGGCCATTTGGGACCATGAGTGGCTGTCTTGCTGAATCTTCTGATTTCTTAAGAGTAGCTGGAAATTGGAATTTTAATGTGAAGTCTAATTTTTAAATGTTTAAATTTAATTCAATTAGAAGATTCCAAGAGAACACATCTGTGGGCCAGACGGGGAGCCGGGCTGTCAGTGACGCTGTTCTTGTTGGGAGGCGTTTGCTGCTTTGCGGTGAGATGAGCCTGTTGTTGGTGAAGAGCTGAGATTCCATGTCCCAGGCCATCACACGAGAAATCTGCGCTGACTCACAGATTCCTTCTTCGCTCCATCCCCCCAAGCCCAGCAGCCACCTCCTGGCCTCTGTCTGTTGCAGAGACATGCTTATCACCTGCCTGCCCTTTTAGCTCCTCCCAGAGTTGCCAGCGAACTCTCGAACTCTCTCTAAAATGCAGCAGAGGGGTGAAGGGAGTTTCTGGGAAGAAGCATGGCAGCACGGCAGTGGCCCGCCCCACGTAAGGCGGTGTTGCGCCGGGGCTCCCACATCCGTGCAGGACAGAGGCAGACCTGGGTGTGAATCTTGGCACTGCCTGCTATTGGACATTTTACTTCCCTTCCCCAGGCCACCGGTTCTTGATCTGTAAAATGATTGTGACATCTGCCCTGCAGGCTGGAGATACGAGTTAAAGTATATATTAAGTTTATAGATTACATATAAAAATTAAAGAGTAAAACATGTAATCTCCTTTTTTGGTGTTCAAAGAAGCACTGGAGAGCTGCATTTGCCCTCCAGGGTCATGACAGGGCTGGCCTTGGATTTGTTTTGGGTTTGACTGACAGCAGTGGAGGTGGGGGTGATTAAGGGCACATGGAGGGGTTGGGGCACAAAAATGGAGATAAATCGTAACCAACTCACAATTCAGGCTCGCTTTACACTTTGCAATGGCCTTGAGTGTTATCGGTATTTTAATTTCGAATCTTTGATCAGAATGCTGCTGAAACCATGGAGTAATAAAAAGTAATATCCTTTCCCCTCTTTTGTTGGTTGTGGCTGGCTTTCTCTGTGTTTCAGACAGACTGCATAGTTTCTGCGGGATGGAACACAGGCTGCTGGCACTTGAAGTGGGATGTGGTGGGAGAGTACATAGAAGACGTCCCTGTTGGTGGGTAATATTTCATTTCATAGAGAGTTATATAGAGTTATCCTGGGGGGAGGCGTGTGTATCCACACATGCAAGCACAGGCACACACACTTTCTGGTTTTCTGAAGATGCTGATAAACCAAGATATGTCTGAGAAAATAAACACACCAGGTAGGGTAAGAGCATAGGACCTTGGCTTCACAGGTATTTCTCTACAGCCGGCCACATCATGGCTATCAGGCTTACTGGGTCTTTCAGCTGGACAGAAACCTCACCACGCTGGTTTGATAGTGAGAATTTGTTCTACTGGCTTCTAACACGGGCACGAAATACTTGTCATGGGGGGAAAGTAGTGAGTGTCTCCAGACTGAATGGTGAGTAATCTCTCTCGGCACTGCTGACTTGGAGTCAGACAGAAAGCTCTACAGCCCTCTTTCAAACTGTGAGTCTCTGGGAAGATCCATTACCCTATGGGTGTCTGCTTCCCCATCGGTGAACTGCAGATGCCACAATGCATCCTGATGGCTATGGCTAGTGCTGCATGGAATACTGGGTGGAAAGGGCTTTCTGTGTGGTCACCGCTCTTGGGAAGACAGGATACTGCGTCTACGTCTGTTTAAAGTCAGAGGGGCTGATCTCAGTAAAACACAGAAGTGTGTAAGTATTGCTTTAATAAACTGAAGAAAAAGATATCTGTTTTTATCCTGAGCCCTATCCACCCCACACCCTCCCTTGAAAAAGCCTAGAAACAATGTCTCTAGAATTGGAGACTAAGAAGGATGGAAAACTTGCATGGCAAACAAGAAGAAAATCCAATCAGGTGCGCAGAAAACGACTGGCCTCCTGGGGCTTCTTCGCAAAGGGCGGGGCGGGGAGGGGGGGGCGCATCTGCCTAGGGGATAAAGCCCAAGCACCCGCCAGTGTACTGAGCGCCACCCCTGGAGTTCCCGCGGCTGCCTTGCACCGGGAAGTGGAAATGAAGACATTGGGCTGTGAGAGCCCCCTGGGGCTCCTACTGGCGACTTCCTCCTATAAATCAGCCACAGACAGCTGCGTCCACTTGCACCACGGGATAGCAAAATAGACCCTGTTGCTAGACAGCAACGCAGGCTCCACAAACATCGTGAGATCAGAGGGCAGGGGGCTTACTCCAGGCACTGGCCAAACAGGCCCGCAGCCCCACGGACCATTTGTTTGTTTTCACAGTGGCATGGCCTGTCTGTGCCACAGGAAGGAGGACGACCACCCAGCCCCCTCCACTCAGCACAGGCAGACCGCTTACCGCTCGCCCTGCACAGGCCGCGGCTGCAGCGCGGCCGGCTGACCCCCTGGCTAATTTATTTATTTGAGTTGCGCGTAGACTGTCTGCTAGGTCCAAGTTTTGAAGCTGGGGAAGCACACAGTCTACCAAGAATATTCAGCAAATTGATTTTATTTGTTTGGTCTGCCAAATATCTGCCTGAGTAAAAAATAGAAACCTTGTACTTACATATTTACCCCCCATCCTCCCAGGCACCCTGCCATTCCCCCATCACCACCCTCCCCTCCTGCCCTCGAGGTCCTCACTTCCCAATCAGCCCCTGGCCCACCCAGGTAAACAGATGATGGCTTCAATCGATCTGATCTCTTCTAAAATAAACTACTTTTCCAACATTTTTAAATGACATTTTAAAACATGAATTAAAGTAGAAAGATTTTTACAGTGAACCCGCAAACCCACACCTATGTTCCACTGTTAACCTCCTAGGATACTTGCTTGATCATATATTTATTCATCAACGCATCTTATTTTTGACACATTTCAAAGTAAATTGCAGACATCTGCACCCTTCCCCCTAGTGACGTTGTTATGGATACCAGTAACTAGAACTCAGTATTTGTTTGCATTAAACAAAAAAACATTTGCTTTGTATATTTGGGTGTTCCTATATTGAGTGAATGAAATAGTTTTTTTTTCTTTTGATGTAAAGCTTGCAGTGAAACACAAGTATCTTCAGCGCATGTTTGTTGAGTTGACAATTGCATACATCTGTGTAACCCACACCCCTGTCAAGATAGAAAACGTTGGCATCACCCAGAAAGCTCCCTCACGTCCCTGCCTGGTCCGTACCCCCGCTACTCCCTCAGAAGGAGGGAGTTCTGATTATTTCCCGCATCGCTTAGGGTTGCCTGTTCTAGAACTTCCTGTGAGTAATCTCATACACTGTGCCCTTTGGGTAAGGTCACTTTCTCTCAGCGTAATGTTTTTGAGGGTCTTCCACACTGTCATCTATGACAATAGTTTGTTCCTTCTCATTGCCAAGTAGGATTCTACTGTACGGCTGTTCCATGTGCCTTCATTTCTTCTCTCGTTTTTGGATCTAGGCTGTTTTCTCTTGTTGGGTGGTGGTAAACCAGTTGCTGGGAATGCTCTTTTTTGAGCCATGCAATAGACATATGTTTTCATTCATCTTGTTATAGATATTGAGAATTGAAATTATTAGCTTATAGAGAATGTGTGTAGACTTGATTTTATAAGAAACTGCCAAACATTTTTTCCAAAGTGATGTTAACATTTTACACTGTACCAGCAATATATGAAAATTCTAGGTGCTTTATATCGTTGCCAACATTTGATTTTGTTAATGTATTAAATTTTAGCCATTCTAGTGGATGAATGGTAGTGTCTCATTATGGTTTTTACATATATATTTGGTCTAAATTCTGAGACTTGATTGATCAATATCCCTGGCCTGGCTTTCAACTTTAATTTTTGTTTTCTAGAAGTTGGTATTTGCCTTAAATTATCCTGGGGATTAATTAAATATATCTTTTTCAAATTGTTAGGATCACTGCCCATTAAATACTCATCTGGTATGAGAATTTCCATAATACTTTTCTTTGGGAGGGAGGTGTATCTTAGGAAGCGAGTAAGGAATAGGGTTTGATAAATATAGAGTTTTGGGGATGTCATCTTTGAATAAATCAGTTTCTAGGGATGTTGACATCACATGTTCTGTGGCAGCACCTCAAATGTCATTTCCTTAGTTCTTGGAGCTTTTCCTTCTCTCATGGTCCGAATTCAGAACTGGACTCTAATGGTCCCTGCAGGCCTCTCTGGCTTCCCTAGGAGCTGGTCCGATCTCTGTTCTGACTTTCCTGCTGCTGCCGCCTCTTCAACAGGCCTTTCCCCTCTCTGTATGCTCAACCTGTGCTTCATCCCCAGGTTTCAAGCCTCATGTATATGTAAATTTATCTCCAGCTTTAACCTTTCTCCTGCAAGGAGACATCTCATCAGAGCTATTTTCTAAAAGCATAACTCTGTTGATGATTATTTAATAATTCCTCCTCACCTGTAAGAGAGAGCCCGTAATGGCTAACAGTTTTTGGAATGCCCATGCGGAGCCCAGCTCTGTACTAAGCACTTTATGTGCATTGTTGCATTTAATTTCCACAGTAATATCTATGGGGTAGGTTGTAGATTTATGTTCATTTTTAGGTGAAGAAACTGAGTCTTAGAGAGGTTAAGCAGTTCACCGGTAGTCACATAACTGGTAAGTTGTAGAGTCGGTAGTCAAAGCTGGCAGCCTGACCCCTGAATCCCAAGCTTTCAAGTTCTTCATTGTTCCTTTGTGATGTGACCTCATCCTGTTCTCTGAGCATCAGTTCTGACACTTCCTATCTCCCCTCTTGCCTCACTCTGGCTTCAGCCACACTGACAGAGATGCTGTAACCTGAAGCAAGCCAGGTTCTCTCATACCTTTCTGACTTGGCAAATGCTGTTGCATCTGCCTGGGAGAGTTGCTCCGCTCACCACCTTTTCCAGAGTTGAACTCATCCGCCAAGAATGAGTCCAAGCATCACTACCCCTGTGGATCCTTCTGGAACAAGTGCTGTTGCTTGTTGCTCCTGATTTCCTATAGCATGTGTGTTTTTTGTGTTGTTCTGGTGTTTGAGCCCGAGTTACTTGAGTCAGGGACAGGACCTCATTTTATTCTTCTTGTCCTCTTAGAAGTTAGCTTCGAAACTGAAAATTCATGGTGACTCTATTTCTCAGGTATGGCTCCTGGGAAAGGGGTGCTGAAAACCACACCTGGGAGGGAGGGAGGAAGGGGAGCAGAGCTGGGCAGAGGAGAACTGAGCTAAGAACGGTTACTTCAGAAGCCTCAGGTGGTCTAGGAGAAGCTCTGGAGATGTGACTGTTTTTTGCATTTGTTCCTCACTGAGGCACGCAGCCTGGCCTTTGTCCATAGTGTCTACCAATCGCTGAATGTGGGCTGTCCCAGGAAGGGGCATAACCTTAGGGGGCGCCTAGAGCAATTCTGGGAGAAGAACTTAGCTAGGAGTCTGCAGCACCCGGAGTACTTTGGGCAGCTGGGGAAAAGAGTGTCTCAGTTCTGAAGGGGATAGTGCATCGCTGCATGCACCCCACGCAACAAACATGTTCAGAAAGGGTCCAAGGAGGGAGTCTTGTCTTGAGTGACTAGATTCAATATACTGTGCAGCCTCTTGTACTTCTGACAGTATTTAAAAAATAGAGGAAAATTTCTTAGAGAATTTGGAAATAGATTTTTAGATCATTAAAGGATTAAATCTGTATTAAGAAAATAGATATTTGTTTGATTTTAACGGAATAAAAAAATTCCTTGTATGCTGGACATTGCTTAACAATGCATTTGCCATTTCTGGAGGAGGGAGGCTGTATGGTTCTGAAATACAAAATACGTTTTTTTTCTTTGTAATATGTTAAATATGCTAAGTGGTAATAGTTTATTAGTTATTACTAGATTCTGAGACCATAACTGTGATTTAAGTGCATTTTAAAAAAGATTTTATTTCTTTATTTTTAGAAAGGAGAAGGGAGAGAGAAAGAGAGATATAGATTGATCAGTTGCCTCTAGTATGCACCCCAACTGACTAGGGTCTGAACCTGCAATCCAGGCATGTGTCCTGACCTGGAACTGACCCAGTGACCTTTCGCTTTGCTGGGTGGTGCCCAATCAACTGAGCCACGCCGGTGAGGGCTTAAGTGCATTCTTTATCTTTTCTTACTGAGGTCACTTAAATGGGCCTGTCCCAGGTTTTTCTGGTGACTTCCTTTCTCAAACAGAACCAGTGCTTTAAGGTCCCGGTATGCCTTGAGTACAAGGCCAGATTTCTTCCGTAATCAGCAGTTCTCCTCCCCTCTACATCCTTGTAGTTTTGTTGATTTAATCCTGGATATGGCTTGGTTGGTTTACAGCCCCTTTAAGATATCATCATCAACCAAAATTATCATCCTGATTCCTCTCTCCCAGAAAGAGGCAAAGGTAGCCTTTTGGGTTAAGACTCTGGGCCCAGAAGCCACAGAACCTCTGACCTCAAGCCACCCTGTGGAATCCAAGTCACCTCTGGAGATTCTTAGAATGACCGAGCCTATTAATGGACTCCACCCCTTTTTGGAGTATTTCAAATTGTGGTCATTTAGAGCATTATATTGGAATTGTTTATTGACCTGTATAAACACATAGACTATTTATCACTATAAATGTAACAGGTGCTTCCCAGGCTGCCAGCTGGAGAGGCTTCAGGGTCTCCCAAATAGTAACAGAGAAGGATTTTTTAGGCTCAGCTGCCTTTACAAAGAACTATAGAAACCTCTGCCTCCTTTAAATTCTTCCTTTGGGTTCCAGGCAGAGGAGGTTGGGGAGAGAGACTGTGGCATCTTGAAAACTGCTCTTTCTCCACATTCTACACTGTCACTGGACTTTCTGTGGAAAATACCACTGGTAGAGGATCCACCCATGACAGCATAATGCTCTTATTTATCTTTTTCATCTTGATGGGGGGGTTCTCAATATTTCATAACAATGGCCTCATTCATTCACTCAACGAACACTTAAATTGAATGTCTATTATGTGCTAAGCATTGCTTTAGGTGGTAGAGTATACCTATAAACAAAACAGATCAAGTCCCTGTTCTCATGGTGCTTATAATTGAGTGAGGGGAAAGAGATACTCTATGAACAAATCAGTACAACTCAGGGGGTGATTCATGCCACAAAAAAAGAGTAAAGCATATAAAGGGGATACAGAACAACGGTGAGGCGAGTGCTATTTAATAAAGGTAAGATGATATTTGAGGAGAGATTTGGAGGAAGCGGGGGAGTGAGCTGTGAGGCTATGTGAAAGGTCTTCTGGGCAAAGAGATAGCACAAAGGAGTATGAGCACGCTTGGCACATTTAAGGAACAGCAAGAGGTCCAGCGTATCTGGAATGGAGTGACTGAGGGAGAGAAGAGTAGACGGTAGTAAGGGCTGGTCACGGGGGACCTTATATGCCTTGGAACAGGTTGGAGGCTTCCTGTGAGACAGGAAGCATCGAAGGGTCTGGCAGATGAACGAGATGCTCTAACTTCTAGTTTAACAATCACTCTGACTGAATGTGGAGAATAGACTACAGGGGGTGGGGCACAGGGTTGAAGAGGGAGGCCATTGCAATTGTTGAGGGGAGGAAGATGATGGCTTATAATAGGAAAATAGTGGAGGGAGGATATGCAGAGAAATGGTCACATTCTGAATATATTTAGAAGAAAGGGTTAGCCCTGGCTGGTGTGGCTCAGTGGACTGAGTGCTGGCCTGCGAACCAAAGTGTTGTTGGTTTGATTCCCAGTCACGGCACATGCCTGGGTTGTGGGCCAAGTTCCCAGTGGGGGGCACATGAGAGGCAACCACACATGGATGTTTCTCTCCCTCTCTTTCTCCCTTTCTTCCCATCTCTCTAAAAATAAGTAAACAAAATCTTTTTTTTTTTTTTTAAGAAGAAAAGGTTAACAGAATTTGGTGATGGATTGAATGTGAGCATGAGAGACAGAAGATGACTCCAGGGATTTGGCTTTAGCCATCAGTGAAATGGAAAAGTCATTTGCTGGGGACAGTGAAAGAGGATCAGGTTTGAGTGGAAACACAGGTGTTCCATTTTGACATGTAAAATGTTGAGTACATGGTTGGAAATATGAGCTTGGTATTAAGGGAAGATGTTGGGGTTGGAGCATATAGACAATATTTACAAGCCAGGCTACCAACGAAATCACCCAGAGAGTGAGTGTAGATAGAATAGGAAATCTAAGATTGAGGTGCGAAGCCCTCCGATGTTTAGAGGTCAGAGGAGACTGAGGAAGAGTGACTACTACAGTCTTCCTGGAAATGCAGTGAAGAAAGTATTTCAAGAGGAAAGGATCAGTTAAGTCCAATACTCCTGATGCGTTAGGTTAGACGACTTAGAAATGAGCACTGGTTTTTGCAATAGAAGGTCATTGGAGACCTTGTCATAAGCAATCTTGGTAAACTGGGGTGGATTCAAGCCAAATTTGGGCAAATTCAAGGAAGAATTGAAGAAGAGTGGAAATAACAAATACATACAAGTCTGTGGTAGTTTTGCTGTAACAGAGATGTACCTAGAGCTGGAACATGGACTCTAGGGAAGGATTTTTTTTTTTTTTTGATAGTGTAGGTACAGCAGAATGTTTGTATGATAGTGGGATGATCCAGGAGAGCAGAATAAATTGATGAAGTAGGAGGGAGATGATATAATTGTAGGAATTATGTCCTTGAGCAGATGGGAGGGGGGTAAGAGTCTGTGCAAAAGTGGAAGCTTTCACTGTCGCCAGGGCGTGGATGACTTACTCATTACAACAAGAGTGAAGACAGGATATGGGCGCAGATGCAGGGAAGACGATTGACTAAATGGTGGGAGTGTGTGCAAGTCTTCTTTTGATTGCTTCTAGTTTTTTGGTGAACCAAGAAGCAAGATCAGGGCTAAGAATGAAAATGAAGAGTGCTGGGGATATGAATAGAGGCGAGAAGGAATAAAATAGCTGTTTAGAAGAGTGGCAGAATACATTGACCAACCCCCCCTCTGCAATATAATAAATTTGCTGCATGGCCAAGATCTCACTTGAGAATTTAAAAGAAGACCTGTCGGTGGGGTTGTGTACTTTTCCCAGCCATGTTTAGTTATGTAGGTAGATATGTGGAGGAGGTGAAACACTGGGAATGTTTTTGTCAGATGATGGCAGAGGGAGACAGAGAGACTGATCGCCCTTGAACTGTAAGTAGAGAAAACATTGGAAAAAATGCATCTCACTACTAGTTGTTTGTCTACATTAAGCCACAGAGGGCACCTCCTTGAGGTCTCTGAAATTTGTCCTAAGTGAATGGGACACAAATATGAGTGTCATTTCATCCACAGGCCCTCCCCTTTGATGTATTACTCCTGTCTCGGTCACACGCCCCCAGCTTCTCTTCCATCTAACACAGAGTGATAGTGGGATGATCGGAAGCCCTGAGCAGGTGTGATTATAAAATAGTCCTATTGCCTAGTGGCGAAAGGGGCTTATTCCCAGGACTGACTTACCATCAGCCTGTCCTCCTCCTAGTATCTGGTCATTTTCTTTATCCAGCCCAGCCATGACTTTGGTTCTTCAAGTAGCAGGAGTCCTTCAGTTGTGCCTGCAATGCTCCCCGGCTCCGCGCACACAGAAGGAATCTGGATGCCAGGACTTCCGTCATCACGTTGCCCCATTGATTTGTTTTCCTAGTGTGTGGATCCTATGGTTCCCAGGAAATGTGAAGAATAAATAAAGCGGATATTTATTTATAATGTTGTGGCAGAGGTCCGCTTGCATTTATTTAGCGATATACTTAGGAACGACAAGAAAGTCTTCCTTTCTTTTGAAAGCCTTTTGAAAATGTTTGTCCCAAATAAGATTTTGTGTTTAAAACAGAATGATATCCCTGTTTTGTGAACGGAGAGTTGGGGGTATATCACTTGAAAATAATCCTCCTGTCATTTTGAGGTTTAATACATATTTTTCTTCCAAATTAACTAGAACTTTCCATTAAACAATGTGATCTTGAAAAAAGTTTTTTCTTTCTCACTTACAATGTCTTGACACAGTGTTCAGCAGGAAGTAATGCAAACTTGGGGTCACAGAAATAGCTTTCTGTTAATATCCTGGGGTTAAAAACCCAAAATCATAAAAATGTGACTCTAGTCCTGGCCAGTGTGGCTCAGTTGTTGGCTGTTGTCCTTAAAAAACAAAAGGTCGCAGGTTTGATTCCTGGTCAGGGCACAAGCCTGGGCTGAGGGTTTGATTCCCAGTTGGGGCTCTCATGAGAGGCAACCGATAGATGTTTCTCTCCCACGTTAGTGATTCTCTCCCTATCTTTCTCCCTCTCTTCCCCTCTCTCTAGAATCAATAAAAGAAAAAAAATGAAAAAAAATGTGACTCTGATTTTTCCAATTGTCCTTATTTTTTCCTCTTACTTTGTGCTCAAGACAGCTAAACTCTGTATGCATGTTTTCTTGTATGGTTTGGAATTACACATTTCTTACCATGTGAGATGTTTCTTGTTTTGCACTGCTTAAGCTTTCTTTCCTGAAAACCACTCCTCAATTGCACACTTTCCAAGCATTAGAAATAGGGTCGAGGTGTAGCCACTATGGAAAACAGCATGGTAGGTTCTCAAGGAATTAAAAACAGCACCACCGTGTGATCTGGCTAGCAGTGCCATGTCTGGGTATGTATCTGAAGGAAGTGAAGTATTTCTCTCAAAGAAAGATCTGCACTCCCACGTTAATAGCAGTGCTAGTCGCAATTGCCAAGGTACGGAAACAACCTGAGTGTCACTGATGGATAAATAGATAGAGATGATTGCATATCCAATGGAATATTATTCAGCCTTGAAAAAGAAGAAAATCCTGTCACTTGTGACAATGTTGATGAACTTGGAGGGCATTATGCTAAATGAAATAAGCCAGACAGAGACAGACAAATACTGAATAATATCATATGTAGAATCTGGAAAAAAGAGTTAAATTCATAGAAAGTAGTGGTTAGGGCTGGTGGGGGTGGGAGAAATAGGGAGAAGTTGGTAAAATATAAACTTTTAGCTATAAGATGAAAAAAGCCTGAGGATCTAATGTATAATTAGGATTTTATAAAGTACTAATGTATGATATGGTGACTTTAGTTGATAACACTATCTTGTGTAATTGAAATTTACTAAGAAAGTAGAACTTAAATATTCTCACATATACATATACAAAAGGTAAATAAATATGTGAGTTGGTGGGTGTGTTAATTAACTCAAAGGTAGGAATCCTTTCACAATGTATATCAAATCATCACATTGTATACTTTAAATACTTTACAAGTTTATTTGTCAATTATGCCTCAATAAAGTTGGGGCGGTGGGAGAAAAATAAATGGGCTTAGCCGGCTGCAAAGCCGATCTAAGCCCTGCTCTATCGATCACTGCAGCTTGACTCCCTGGAGCCACACTTAGGTCTTCAGTCTCCCGCAGCGAGTCCTCTGCAGCAAGCTCTCCTTGGAACAACTGCAATTTCTGTGACTTGAATTGTTGCAGGCTCAAGAAAGAGGCAGCCTGTCTGGCCGCCCCTGGAGAAGTCAGGGACGCAGAGGGGAAGGGAGGAGGGGGGAGATGGACGATCACACAGCTCTGAGTCCTAGAAGCCGTGATGAAAGGAGACTCCCAGAGGTGTTGCCTTTAGCCTGGTGCTCCAGCTTTCTGCTGTTGTGTGTGTGTGTGTGTGTGTGTGTGTAGGGGGATGGTGAGGGGGGAGAAGGAGGGAGGGGGTGCTCTGCTCTTCCTGGCCCCACAGGCTGTACAAGTAGGAAAACAGTGTTTGTGGAGGCCAGAGCAAAAGGCTTCTCCGCAGCAAAGCACGCTCTAGAATTCTTCCAGCCACACTTACACTGGCATTATTCATGACAAACCCCCTCTGGAACAGTCAAGGTTGAGAGGAAATGGTGAAAAGACAATAGTCTATTTAACAAAGCAGATCCTTTCAGCGCCTGTTTTAACCTCCTTCATGTCCTGTCATCACTCTTTAAAGTGCAAAGTTTTCACAGATTGGAAAGGAATTATCCAGAAGAAAGGCCTATCCCAGTGTGTGTTGGGCATATAAGCACAGGTAGAGATGGGGCCTAGAAGGGCAGGCGAGGGAGAGTCTCGGCTCCGACACAGATCTGTTCGCAGGCTCTCCGTGGTGCCTGGTGTGCAATCCAGCCTTTCCGTCACAGCTCATTCCGAGACCTGGCCGGCTCCCTCCCGGCCAGGCACTCCCAAGTGTTCTTTCTAGAAACAGAACCGTCCCGCGACTTCCACAGCACCTGTAATGTTATAGGCTAATATCTCTCAAGGGCTGGCCACGCAGCGGACACTATGCTAAGTACTGTATAGGATTATTTAACTTCATGCTCACAGCTGTGAAACAAGAATGACCTCAGTTACAGATGAAGAAACAAGTTCTCAGAGAGGTTAAGAAAACTCTCAGTGTCTCACAGCTAATGCGCAGCTGAATCAGAATTTGATTCTAGGTCTGTTTGACTTCAAAACCTGTGCTCTGTTTTGTCATTTGTTTTTCATTTGAAAAATGTTTAACCTTTTCTTATTCCACTAGATCTAAGTTCAGTGCGGGCAGGGATTGTGTCTGTTTCATTCAACACTCTTGGTCCCAGACCAAGCGTGGCCCCAGAATGTGGTAAATATTTACTGAATAATGAGTAAGAAGTGAAAGGAAGCATAGTTGCATCCTTGGGATGCCCCACTGTGGATGTGCTGAAGCTTCATCATGGTTCCTCTCCTCAGAGAACACACGATCCCCCGGCCCTGATGGCCCCACGACCATCTCACTGGAGCAGTTATTTGGAAGACAGATTTGGGGAAGGGTTTCTCTCTGGGGATCCTGAACCATATAGCCAACCACCACCTGGATATCTAAGAGGCTTCCCAAATTTGACATGTTTTAAATGGTCCTTCCTCATTCTTCTCTACCTTAGTCAATGGCCGAGACACCCACCCACTTGCCAAACTGCAGGAACCTGAGAGAGATTCTTGATGACTTCAGGTTGTTATTCCTCATATCCAATCCAATTGCAAATCCTGTCGACCCACCTCCAAGGTGCATCTTTCCAGTTTATATCTCCTACCACCGTCCCAGTCCAAGGCACCGTTGCTGTAGCTTCCTTATGTAGAGGATCCCTGGTGTTGACTACAGTTTCTGGATCTATTTTTGGTTTTCATTGGCTCACAAATTTCTATGAGAAGAAAATGGTATATCATGTCATGAAAGCCTGACCAGTTAGGGGAGCACATAGCACCGGTGGTCGGGTTGGTTCATTTGAACATAATATAGGTCAGTGTAGGCTGAGGAAAGTGGTGGAAGGATCTGGTGATCAGGGCACCCCTCTGCTTGGCAAAGGGAGATCACAGCTCAGTACCCAAACCCTGGGATGGCCATGGGTGCTGTGTCTCCCCCTTTCCCGCCATCTCTGTGCATCTTCCCTTGGCTGGAATTTCTTCAGAGACCCTGAGGTCCTGACGGTGACAGCAGAATCCTTCTGACTGCTTTCCTCCCCTTCTTCTGCCCTTAGCTCAGCCCACTTGCATCTTTCCCCAGGTACACAGTAGACAAGACAAGACTTCTAGCCTGAAGAAGAGCTCCTAACAGACTTGAGAGGCACCTGGGAATATCCTCATCAGCTTTTCTTATATACAGTAGTCCCCTATTATCTGTGGTTTTGCTTTCTGTGGTTCCAGATGCTCCTGGAAACTTGGTAAAGCCTAAACAACAGAGGAGTGAGAAGCAGAGTCTTTGCTATAAGACGGAGAGGGCAGAGACCAATGACCACAAGACGGTGGCCGAAGGAAGAAGAGTCCGTAAGCAGTGAAGAGAATAAGATTAAGACATGCCTGCAGGAGAACCAGCATGAAGCAAACCTTGCATGTTTATAGATTTGCCAAAATGGTTGTATAGACAGAGATACTGGGTTCTTTCACATTGGAGACTAAGTTTCTTGAAGGCAAGGTCACATTTTGGTCATTTCGCATCCTGCCCCTACACCAGTGCTTTGTGTGAGTTTATCAAACAGTTGTTGCATTTATCTGGAGCCTCAAAAATAATTGACACAGGTTCCATGTGACACATTCTAGGCACATTTCCATGCTAGCCCACCATCTGAGCTTCTGGGAGGGTGGAAAATACTTTCCATGTCAGAGTGGCATGAAGAGGATTATTAGAGTGAGAAATTTTGCAGTTGGGCTCTCTGGGACCTCTTTGAAGTGGGTGTTTATAACACGTTTTGCTGACTGCTTCTATAAATCCCAAGAGTGCTGGTAATTTTACATCAAAAAATAAGAAGTGAAAATGAAGCAATTTGGCTGTGAGCACATTCTTGAATTTCAACTGGTTGCTTCTGATTATAATTTGGCTGTGAATAAATTTTTACCCTTTGCAACGTCGTATGAAGAAAAACATACCCTGATGGTGTATAGAACAGAATCTAAAAACATCCCCAAGTTCGGAGGGCGAGGAGAATTCTCTGAAACAAGCTTGGCCAGCACTCCTGAGAACACAGGGAGGAAACTTTTCATTCCTTAAGAACGACTGACCTCGGCCCTCTTTTGGCCTTGTAGTGCAAATCCTGGATGTGCGGAGGCATTTGGAGGGTCATTAACTACACATGGGTACTCCTTCTGGGGGGTAGGGGGATAGGGCTGTGTTCAGATTCAAGGCCTTGAAGTTTCGGATGAGGCCAGCTCTCGAACATTATATATTTTTTCTATTGTTCTTTATTAATTAAAAAAAACAACACTTTGAAATAACCAGACCAATAAGAGCAGAGAATTGAAATAATAATAGCTGACATTTGAGCGCTTACGAGTGCCAAGAACTATTTTATGTGCATTAAGTCATTAAATCCTCACGACATCACTATGTTTAGCGATGAGGAAGCTCAGAAACAGGAAAGTGAAATAGGCCTCCCAAGGCTCCACGGCACAGCCAGAATTCAGCCCCACATCAGCCTGGTGCCAAAGCTGAGCTCCTCCATGAGCGATACCACTTCTAGTTAGTGCCAAACTAGTTGAAAAGCTAGGGAAAGTAGGACCACCGGCTTTATATTTTGTGCTGAGCTCTGGTAGTTAGGCCCCTGAAAAGTTCACCTAGTTAGAAAAATTAGAAATTAAAAAAAAGCCTGAAACTGAAGGCTCCACCCTGTATGTTTTGCTAGTCCAAGGCCCTGCTGACAAAAGCCAGTTTGGGGCAGTTTAAGATTTTCCCTTTCCATGGCCAGATCTGTTTCAGATGGAATCTTCCAGCTGGTCCTGATTTGCAGAATGGTGCTCAGTTCTCCAAACAAGCCACGCACTGACATCTCAGCGTTCTATCCCCTCGAACGCTGGCTCGTCGTGCCGCGAGCCTCGTGGTTGGGGTGTGTATTTCCCCCTGCTTCTTTTCTGTTTTGTAAAAATGGGGCAGAACAGTTCATTCTAATTGTTTCATGTTGTAATATTTTTACATGCAATTTTCTCCTTCAGTTCATTGCTCCCTCCAAAGGAGTTTGTGGGTATGATTATTGTATTATGCTTATAATTGAAAACAGCTGACTTCATGGATTTTTACATTTTACCTAGTTTTCCAGCTGGGTCTGACTTTGGCTTGTCATGTGAGACATAAGGGGAGGTGGCTTGGTGGAGAAAGTAAGAGAGGGTGTCAAAGCATTGCTTTCGTAGCCAACGTCAATAGTAAACTGACTCCAGAGAAGAAAGGATAGGATTCACGCTGTACAACTCTTCCAGAGACTGAGAAAGTTTTCTGGAAAGCAACTTTCGAATATAAATGGGAGGGAGAAAACTGTAAGTGGGTGTGCGGGTCATGGTGCCAGAGCCGCCATGCTACTGAGTGCTGGTTTTATGCCAGGCGCTGTGCCAAGCACTTTATGCACGTTATTTTAATCCTCACAATGACCCCACTTTGCAGATTAGACAACTGAGGCTAGGGAGGGTAAGCATGAAATGTAAGTGAGGGAGCTGGGAATTCAAGCCTGAGGTTTTCTAGGCCAGAGACTGGACTCCTGTGCACTCATTCCACTCTCTCTGCCGTTGGGCTTTCCTGCATATGGGAGGCTCTCGCTGGAGATCCACTCACAGGCCCACTCAGAAGGACACCGCAGCCCTGCTCCACCTCCAGGCTTTCCTGGATTTCCCAGTGGGTATGTGAGTGTGATCTGAGATGGAGATCCCTCCCTTAGTCTGATAAAAGATCTTACTATCAGTCATTTGGGGTTTTCAGTTATTGTCAACCCCATTCCCATCCTTCTTAATATTACTCTTTCCCTGTACTCCTCCCTAAAAGCTCTGAGGAAATGAAAAGGGATAGGTATTCCCATTTATAGGGTTCTCCTACATGAGAAGTATTACAGACACTGAAGATGTGGGCCATGGAATCTCTGCTATTTGCTGGGGATTCTTAGTGCACTGAGTCACTGGGGGTGACCTCTTGGTCCATCTACTCACTCTTAAGGTGAATTCTCTGCAAGTTCTTTAGGATTACAGTACTTGCTATGGTCTGATGTTTTCCCTCCCCACGCCCAATACACAGGTCGGAAACATAACACCCAATGCAATGGTTTTACAAAGTGGGTCTTTGACGGGGGGTGATAATGTTATGAGGGTGAAACCCTCATGAATGGAATTAGTGACTTTATAAAAGAGATCCCACAGAGGCTGCGGGTCTGTAGCTCTTTCCACTATGTGAGGATATGGTGAGAAGTGTGCAACCAGGAAGACTGTCTTCACCTGCCCACGGCGGCATCCTGATCTCAGACGCCCAGCCTCCATACCTGTGAGCAGTCGATTTCTGCTATTTATGAGTTACACGGTCTGTGCTATAGCTGCCTGAAGGGACTAAGACAGTAGAAGAGATCTTTAACTTGATAGCCCATCTTTTCTTGGATATGTTCTCATTGAGTAGACAAAGGAAGATGTGCCAGAATTTTATGTTGACTCAGAATTTAAAAGCAGCGATTTTTCTTAGTAGTAGGTCTTGTGTAGGTGATTCCCAGGCAAGCCGGCTTACCAAATGCTTGGCACCTGTGGCCCATTGTTCTCACCTGTACCTCTTCCCTCTGGGTTGTTGGGCTTGGCCTTGACAAGCAATGCTAGGACAACTTACCTAAGTTAGAGGTGGGGCTTAGAGCTTGAGAGGAAGTATGTGTGATTCATGAGTTTCCCTTTCCTTTCGCTTTGCGCTGTGGCAGTGATACTGAAAATTGATAGGATTATTCTTGGCTAGGGTCTATCCTATAATCTCATATAATTATTCTAGATTCTGTGCCATGGAACTGAATTTTTGAAGTGGACGTATAGAACTTGATGACTTTCAGTCCAGATTTCTTATAAAAAGAGACCTGAATGATTTTGATACTCATTTTGGCTCTTTCATCGTACATTTGGCCACAGACTACCATATTTTCTTGATTTAGTGAGGTGCTTTTTGTCCCTTCCAAAAAATGTTTGTGTCTGCTGCTTTCTTCCTTAAAAGAAAAAGGAAACCTCTTGATTTTGTTTTCCTTAGTGGACAAATGACTCTTTAAAATAGCAATAAACATCAAGTCCAATGCCATTCATCAGTGTGGTTTCTCCATTGGTGAGATTTTTGCTCTGTCTTCAGCACTGAGGTCCTCTCCTTAAGGGAGGTCATTCCTTTCTTCCTGGTATAGTGGCTTGTGTTCAGGTGGCTCCATGTTGTGTGGGTGGTGGACTCAGGGTCCAAAGGGTAAGACTTTCCCTGTAAGCAAGGCTACCTGAGTGTATAACGTGTTTCTCGCCAAAGTAGAAGGTAGAATTTTATTCATCAGACATTGTCCATGAAATTGTTAATGAAGAACAAAATCAGAAGAAATCCCTGAAGGCTGCATGATTCCTTCTCAGGGGGCTGGGGAAGGATCTCGTGACATGGGTTATTCAGTGAGTTCTCTAGGCCTGGAGGCCGAGGAGTGGGTCATTCCTGGTCGTCGCACCTGGATGGGAAGTCAGGATGAGGGCTCACAGGCAAGTGGAGGAATGGACAGAGAGGCAACTTCAAAAGTGAGAAAGAACAAGAGAAAGTTTAGCAGCTATAGTGGGTATGGAATTTGAGTGGTAAGGACTGATGTCTAAAAAAAATTTCTGAGAAATTTTCTGGTCGGTATAAAACTTCAGGTTGATCCATTTTTAAAAGTCTACACCAAATATTTACCATATTGTCCAACGTTTAGAGATTATGTATGTTTACAGAAAATATCTATAATGTACAGTTTGTAAAGTCAGATTTATGCTTCCTTTGAATGTATCTCTCATCTGAGACAGCCACAGGGGGCCTTGGGGATTATTTAAATTAAATTACATATTATGAAATATAGATATATTCTCTAGTAAAATATCAATATATTAATTCAACTAATTATAGTAGCACAGCTTTTAAAGGTAATTTTGAGCAGGATTGAAAGAAATATGCATAACTAGACATAACGAGGAATTTTTGCATCATTCTCTGCCTGTTATCAATCCTTTGGCATACTTAATTGCAATTTTGAAGGGAGCTCAGTAAAGGGACAATTTACCGAGTTGTGAACAGGGTCACAGAGAGCACAGAGGAATGCTGAGGCACTAAGGGCCCGGCAACAATAGGAAGCTGTTCCCTGGGACTGAAGGGTGAGGGGAAGGGACAGTATTTCTGGGGCCCGTTGAGTTGTGCAGCCTAACACTTCAGTCATAGACATTTTCCCCTTAGAAGGTGCAGTCACTCTTTTATTTCAAACTTCAGAATATATTATGATAATACAAGGTCTGTCCAGAGGGTATCCAGCCACGTAATATGAAAAATAGAGACATTTATTGAAGAAAATACAAGATGCAAGAAACATTGTACATAGGACAATGACACCTCAGTCCCCGTCAAAGTAGGCACCTTGGGACCTCACAAAGTTCTAATCACCATCAGCTGCTCCATCATATTTTCCTGAATCTCATCAATGGTCTGAAATCTCTTCTCTTTCAAAGGTGATTTTAGTTTTGGGAAAAACCAGAAGTGACAGGGTGCCAAATCTGGGCTGTAGGGGGGCAGAGTCACCTGGGTGATTTGATATCTCACCAAAAACTCTGCATTAGCAGGTGTGTAGTTGTGCTGAAGCTAGCAATCACCAGTTATCCATAGCTGCAGCCTTCCGAATCATCCAAATAGTTTCCGTGGAGGAATGTTCAAGCTTAGTGCAACATTTAATGCAGATTCTGTGCTCTACTTGCTCAGTCATTTTGAATGTGATGGCCACACAGCACACATGCTGTCTCAATGACGTCTACTGCCCCACTGACTAGTACAGTGAAGTCATCACTGTTCACAGATGTGCATTCCAGTCCACTCTCCTTGGCTGCAAGGTTACGTTGATGTGGTGTTCTCGTCATATTAACAATGGTTGGACTTCTTCCTGACAGACCTTGTACATTAAAAGTAAAATGGTCATGTCTCCAAGTGATGACATTGTATAGGTGAATCCATACTTCTATTTTGCCTTAATATTGTTAAATTACTTTTATACTAAACAAGGTGAACATTTATTTAAATCAAATACAGTAAGTTTTTTTGTAATTTATTTCATTTTATAAACAATATAGACACACAGTTATTGTAGCAACCTTGGAAAATTAAGAAACATTTTACCTGTGGACTTATTCTTCAAAAACAACAGCTAATCTGTTAAGGCTATTTGCCATCCGTTACTGTTTTCCCCACCCCCTGAATATACTTTTAGTAGCTGTGAAAAATCCATTTCATTTTTTTCTTAATTTAGAACATGAGTATTTCCATGTTGTTACTACACATTTCCATAAACAACTGTGATGGCTGGATAACATTCTATCAAATGGATAGAATGTTAACATTAAACATCTAGGCTCTTCCTTTTACTGGATCTTAATATGTATTCAGTGGAACTGAATAAGGATAAGAGGAGTTCAAGAAGGCAAGAGGAATTTTTCTTCACCTACTTACAATTTCCTCTGTTTTATCTGGATCTCTTCCATGTCTCATTAAAATGTAAGTAACTTGTGTTACAAGCAGCTCTTGGAAATGCTGGCGGTGGGGTAGACACATCCCCGTCACTATGGATCACACTGGAAAGCTGGGGTGCCACTCTGGCAGGCAGCAGTGAGTCAGAGATATGTGTCATTTTTTGAACTTCCCAAGAGAAAATCTGAACTTTCAAAAGTCTGGGCTTAACAGCTGTTTCTGGTACACACATATACAAACACACTCACAAATATTGAATATTGGGATTCTAAATGGCTTATTTTCAGTATTTGAAGAAAATTTTCTTAAGATGTCAGAAATACTTCTATGTGTTCCAGGAATCATGAAAAGTTAGGAAGTTTATGAGTTATATACATAAGGTTTTTTATATATGGCATGTCTGCCATGCTTTTACTATTCCAAACACGTGGCAGACACTACTAATCAATAAGTCTTTCCTGAGACAGCTTCACACTCCTTTCAAGATAGTAATACCACAGCAATGCCTCAAAAATGGTTCAAGGGAACAAATCTACTTACCATCAAGAGCTCATTGAACTCTGTTATTTCACTGATGAGGACATGAAGCATTTTAGATTCTGTGCAGCAAAACATAGTAGTGTGTCTGGTTTGTTAAAC
The DNA here is from genome assembly GCA_004026765.1 of Micronycteris hirsuta. Classification (NCBI taxonomy): domain Eukaryota; kingdom Metazoa; phylum Chordata; class Mammalia; order Chiroptera; family Phyllostomidae; genus Micronycteris; species Micronycteris hirsuta. Next base: position 35,627 of record PVJI01004391.1, on the reverse strand, counting down.
GTCTGTAGGGGTCTACATTTTCAAAGAATTCCCAGGTGATTTGAAAGCACATTAAAGTTTGAAGACACACTGACCTAGAGCATAGGATCAAAGATACACAGGTGAGAACAGATCCAGAGGGAGGCCATCTGGCAGCCATGGGCAGGACCCCATGGGAATCAGTACCTTGGAGAGGGCATCACATATGATGGACTGATCCTCCACAGGTCCAGAAACTTAATTTTGTTAATTTTGCAGAGATGACCAGCTCATAGGAGATGGTCTTGCTAACAAAAATCACAAGGCATTGATGTGCAAACCAGAATCCTATGTATTAAATTATGATATGAGCAACACCTGCCAGAATAATTCTTTGGAGTCATACATAGTTTTAGGTACTGCTGGTGAGTACCTCCATGCAGGTACAAAGCTAGAGGCCTAAATGTCTCATAGTCAACAGAGAATGATAGCACTAAGACTGCACATTTTTGAGGGATGATTCCTTCAAATTAGGATTGTTTCTCCTTCAAGAGTGTTTGATAAACATGAAGAAGTTCTCACCATTACATTGTCTTTGTAAACTTTTCACCAAAGCCATCCTTGCCCCATGCTGCATAACGTGCAGTGAGTTTTCTTGTCTATCAAATATATTTAAGCTATCTTCCTGAAGATATTTGCTGGTTTCCCCACTTTCAGGTATGATATACTTGGGGACTATTCATAGGGTATCTGCTTCCATAGCTGTCTAAATTATATGTATTTTGATTCTTACTGGCTTCATTTTCTGAGGTGGCCTTTTCTCTACTTTATAAATTCTAGGAGCTCCTTACTTTGGCTCTCAACAATGACTATTTTTGTCAAATCTTGGCTCCCCAGCTGACTGGGGGCAAATCACTTAGCCTGTAAGGATTTAAGTTACCTTTTGGAAAGGCAGTGATGAGGAAGTTGGAAGGATTTACAAAAAGAGTCAATGCCTTAACTGTAAATGTACTTGGAGAGAACAGAGTCAAAATGTTGTTTGAATACAAGGCATTATTCTCTGCCAGATGGGAAAAGGCATAGTCTTATGGTCACGAGGGGTCTCCTTGGTGCTATTAACTTCACTTAAAGCCAGACTTCTTGGTTTGCCAAGGGTAGCTACTTCAGGTTAAAATACTAGTGAGCTATTGGGGATACTATAAATATGCTCAATGTGCATCATTTCCAAACCTTTCCTAACCATGGTAGAAGGAGAACTTCTACTTTTCCAGCAATTGGCACTGGGAGGGTATGTTCTCAGGGAGCTGCATGTACTTACTTACACTATATCTATTTCCATAATCAAAAGGTAGCCTTTCCTATTTTATGTTACCAGACAATAAAAAGTCCTTAAAGCTTTGTGCTTCTTTTCCTCTGGAGACTTCTGAAGCAGAGTTCGTGCCTACTACTCATGACAGGAGGGAACACACGATGTGGGAGCTCTTACTGAGATTCCACATGGTCTCAAATCAGACCCAAAACTTAAGGAAATGAATCAATTAATCAGTGATTATACAACGTTAGCCAAACGTCTTTCCTAAATCAAGGCAGTTTACATTTCCTAGGGGCCCAATTACATTAGCAGTGCTTTCGTATTCAGCAAAGTGGAGCCAGGGATCACTTAGCCAGTGTTTTAGGACTGCTGCGAACACTGAACAGCAGACACAGCCCAGGGCCAGAAGGGGGCTTGCTTTGTACCCAGTCACTAGCTGCAGTCACATGCAAAACTCAAGTGAGACCATACAGCAAGGGCTTTGCAGAGGTCAAAGTACTTTTAAAGAGTACAAAATAAATGCAAGGGGATTTGCAGCTGAATAAAATGTTTTTATACCTTCAGTTTCCACTGAGCTGCCCAGGAACAAGTGAATTCCTTTTCTCCAGCTACTTTAGAAAATATATTGACTGAAGACAGTTTTCCTTATCACTGTATTCACAGTAGAGGTGTCGCCCCTCACTAAACTCGACACGTTTGCTTTTTCATCTTTGAGGGGACAGTTTTAGAACCTGAAATAAGACCTATATCTTACTATCCTCTTCAAAGTAATGATGCTTGGTCTTTTCTCTATAACCTCGTTTCTCGCTGGGAAATTCCTACCCATTTTTAAGTTTGAACCCAAGTCCAAGATTTTTCATGAAGTCCAATTTCTTTTTAAAGTTTCTTATCGTCTGCCTAAGCATGGTTACATGGAGTTTTATCTTGCTTTTGAAATGGTTTTATGTGCATGAGACTCTTCAACAAAACTGTACATTAGTTAAAAGCAAGAGTTTCTAATCCCTTTTCAGTGTCTACTTGTTTCAATTGTGTTTTTATTATAGCGATAGAAGCCATATTTTGTGAATAAGATAATGAGACATGCATTGAACTCAAAGTCTGTCAGTGGGGTCAAATATTTGAAATTTGGGTCATCCTAGAAAAATCCAGGATATATTGTGTTTGTATTTATGGTGCCACTTGTACTCCTGTTAGAGCCACATATTTGTCTGCCTTGCTAGGTTTTGAGCAAACTGAGATTAGTAAAATGCTATTTTTCTTTACTTTGCTGTTGCCCTCCATTGTTGCCATTCATTGTTTGCTTTTTTTTGGCACTTCTTCTGGGCCAGACACCACTTTCCTCACAAACCTTATCTTTATTGGGTAATAATGTCCACTTCTTATCTCTGTTTTAAGAATGAAGCCACATTAGTGCATAAAGAGTAGGTACACACATAATTTTGAAATAATGAATAAATCAACGCTGAAGTGATTGATGACCAAGGATCCACATGCGAATATTTTTCTTGCGCCAATTAGACAGACAATCTTAGAAACTCAGGTCACTTCCATTTCTGAGGGAGTTTAGGGAATGTGAGGTTATGCATTCTCATTCTCATTCTTTAACTACAAACACACTGGATGACTTTCTTTCTGGCATTTTCTTTTGAAAAAGCTATTGATTAGTACATGTTTGAGGATACTTAAGTGTTAGACATTATCAACTTTCCTGTATTAAATTAAGAGGTTTGTGAAGAAATTTTTGTGTGGGAGTAAGTGGGAGAGAAGAAAAGGGACTAATAAGGATCAGGTGGTTGTGGAAATACTTATGGTTTTTACCCGTGGGGTTCTGGACTCATTTGATGAAATACAAATGCCACAACCAAATAAAATTAAAACTTGGGGTAGAATATGAAAGTTCCATATTAAAGAGAAAAAAAAATATTCAGAAAAAGGTGATTACTTCATGTCTTTCAAGAGTAGAAATTATTTGATAGCATATTTTAGGGAAATAGAATTTGTAAATCATTTAGTTTTATGGATATGATTGCCAATTGGTAATTTATTTTGCTTGGAAATAAAAAATAGAAGACATTTAAAAATTATAGAAGCCTCAGGCTATATAGTTCTTATTAAATATCCCTTGAGATTACTAAGGAAAAAATAGTAAATTTTGCAGCACATGTGTGGTGCCCACGAAACTCTACATGAGCAAGGATTTGTAAAACATTCTTATGACCTCATGACAGCTGACCGGATAAGAAATCTCTCATGTGTAATTGTACAGCTTGGAGATACATTGCTGATTATGATTAAATTTCCACTGAAGAAAAAGTAATATAACAAAAGAGAAGATGTTATTCCCTGTTCAGTGAAAAGGAACTAGTCTTCCATTATAAGTAGTTTTGCTAATTACTGCAAAAACACTGAGGATAGAGAATTTGGTGGTTTTCTTGAGATTATGCTCTGTTTGAAGCCAGCTTGGGTTTTGCCTGATTACTTTCAGTATGGCGGTATGGATTACTCATCTCAATCTGGGCTCTATGAAGAGAACCCAGTTTCACACTTTTTCATCGTCCCCTAGGGCTCAAATTCCTCATTAGGTTTGGGTTCATCAGGGCCTTTCTTCAGAGTCTTGGTGATACGAGCTCTCCAATGTGGCCTTGCCAGCCCACGGCTTGGGTGGTAGATGATGAGAACAGACTTTCCCAGGGTTCAGCCAGCACTGAAGTGGCTTTGGGCAAATTGTGAGCTGCCCAGCTGCTTAATAGATGTCAAAGCAATCCCAGCCACTTCTGCCTGCCTGGCATTGCAGTTGCTGTGGCAGGTACGTCATTCACTGGGGGTTGCCCCCCTGAGGAGGACACACAGTATGAAAGAGTAAAGACTCTGTTTGTTAATGCCCATCTGGAGAGGGTGTGGAGAATGAAACCAAGGTGAGTGTGGTTTAGCTGCTAAGAAAAAAGATGGCCATTTGAAGAACTCAGATGAAAAGCTTACTTATATTTGGTGGTATAACTGACTGAAGTTGTAGAATAATTGAGAATAATCCTTTCTTTGGCTGGAAGTTTGTAGGATTAAACCCTGGAAAAGGACAAGAGAGAATAACAACATACCCAGTAGGAAAATACCAACTCTACTTTAAGAATGTCCTAGAATATTAAGGTTTCTCAAGTTATATCATGTAATAATATCTTGGCCAGGAGCGAGGTCTCTGGAAAAAAAAACAACTGATTGAGTTTAATCCTGGCTCTGCCACTACATAGCCGCTGAACATGGAAAAATTACTCTTCCTGTCTATGCTAAAGTTTTCTCATCTTTAAGGTGGCGTTACTGCAATTATGGAAACTAAATGTGCCAGTGTGTGCAAATACTCCTTTAGTATAGAACATATGCAGCGAAGGCTCAGCAAGGTGGTTCCCATTCATTTCCTACAAAGTGTTCATCAGTAGGTTGCATCAGTTCTACCTCTGAAGTTCTTGAATCTGTCCCCTTCTCTCTGTCTCCAGTGCCATCTCCCTGCAGCAGCTGTCCCCAGCTGGTCTCCCTCTTCCAGCCTGGCTTCCTCAGCGAAGGCCAGCACATCTTGCCTTTCTCCACTTCTTCGTTCTGCAGCCTAAGTTTCAGGAAGAATTTTCAGATTTTCTTTCATATGACTTTTCTTTTTTTCAGACTCAAATTCTTACTCGTTTACGTTTCTCTCTGCTCTATTTTGCCCACATTCAATATTCCTAGCAGAAATCTTAGAAATTTTCACTGGCAGTTTTTTAAATGTTGACACTTCAATTCAGAGAGGGCTTTGTTCTTATTTAACTATATTCAAAGAGTGGTTAACATAGAAACTGCTTTGAGAAATCAATTGAAATCACAATAGGCACCAAGAAAATAAGGACTGGGCCAAAATAACAGCAGGCGAAAGAGTCCCTGGTGTTCAGCTAAGTGACAAGAGAAATTAACAGCAGATGTTTAAAGGGAGAGTAAACCTATTCTAGAGTGGTCATTTCAATTGTTCCCAATATTCTTCAGGGCCCCAGAGTTTTGTGGCCATTGCTTCCAAGTACCTGTTCTCAGGGGTGCTGTTGAAATAACTGATCTATTGGTTATAGCTCAGGCACAGATGGGTCAAGATAAATAAGACTGGATGCCAGCTTTAATGCCGGGGCAGAGTACTGAACTAGGTTTACCATTTCAGTTCCTGGATAGTGGGAAGATCAAAGGTCCCGGGGGAGGGGCCGGGGTAGCTGGGCACATGGGATTGTAGTGGGGAGCTTGGTGCAGTAGCTACTTACCAGAAAATATAAAAGTATTTCAATATTTTTTTAATATCCAGTATGACTGTACTAGTTTATATCAGCTGGTTTTCAGTTCTACAAGTTCTACCACGGTCTGTGAAACTGCATTTCTCATGCTGTTTAAGACCACAGTTGCAGTTGGACTTCCAGCTGCGGTTGGCACTGAAGGCCATATCTTGTGTTTGTCTCATCATAATAGTTTGACCTATTAAGATGGACACAAACTTTTGAGAACAGTTGAGCCGAACAGAAAGAGTTACTGTTGTAGAAGGAGGAGCTACTGGGGAAAATGGGTCAAGGGGGAAAGCTTTGGCTATCAATCACTCATCCCAGCAGAGATTTCAGCAGAAATTTAATAAGTCAGGCTCCGTAGTGATTGCAGAGCTCTTAGGCACAGTCCAGACCAAAGCAGGGTGTAGATGGAAGCCAGCTGCTTTTGATAAATGTCTCTACATGGCTGAATGTTCTACAAAAGGAAACCTTTCGTACTGGGAGCATGCACAGATGATGTCATGAGACCTTCAAAAGGATGAAGGCTAATGGATCAAAAGAGATCCCGATGCCAAGAAAAATGGCTTCACTGAGCAAGAGCTCAGGGATGGAGTTACTCCTTTACACCAGGGATCCAGCAGTCTTTCTTTTCCTCAAGGCACTTAGTTCAAGGCACTGCTCCGGTTTATTTAGCTTTAACTAGCAAACATTCCATCTTCTTAGACTTTTATTGCTGAATGGATTTGATACACTAAGTATTTTCTTAATCTAAATTTTCCAAGGTGGGTAATTGCTCTAGGGATTGTTAACATTATAACAAGAGATTAAGGAGATTGACTGGTAAATCCCAAACACTTGTAACCGTTGGCAAAATTCTGGTGATCTCTCTACCAATATCTCATCGTGTATAATTGGATCTGGGTGGAAGATTGGACTTGGACGGGTGTGAGTCTCAACATTTAACCTTTCAAGTGAGTGGCAGGATTTGCAGGTGGATTTATTCCACAGAGTAGCTAGTGAATAATGTATATGATTGCCAAAGTGGACCAAAGCCTGGAAAGATTTGGCGAATGTTGTTTATGCTATTAGAAAAGCTAGAAATGCTGTTAAAAATGCCCCTAGACATTTGGACAGTCTCTAGTTTTTAGGTGTTTAAATTCATTGTAGGAGAAGAGATTCTAGGAGACAGTTTAAGAGTTGCGGTCATCTACCCATCTTAGGAGACAGATCATACTAACTCTCTCCTGGCCTGGCTTATCTGGAGTTAGATAGGGCTAATTGAAATGCTTAATTAACAATAGCAGATGAATTAGGCAACAGACTAAATGAAAGAATGACACACTAGGTCTTAAAACCTGAGTAGTCATGCAAATAGTAAGCTGGATAAGATTTGCTGAAAACAAACCAAGCTAAACAATTCACTGAAGGGCTCTCCTCAGCCTATACCCAGAAACAGCAATTTAGCTTTGGGGAGACATGGTAAAATAGTAGCTTGGACTAGTGCCCAGGGCTCTCCAAGATAAGGTAAAAGGAGACTGTGTGTCTTGGACCAGAGCCATTTCCACAGAAGATGCAAAGCCAAGACAGAGAGTCTTGGGAGGACACTTTCTTACGAAGGAATTTCCCTTCACATATGCCTTACCAACCCCTAGACTCCAGGGAGAAAGTGGATTCTAAGCTTTTTACCCCGAATAAGGTTTAATCAGCTGCACTGGGAAATAAGCCTTTTGTGGCTTCTCGGGTTTCCAGGACTTCCACTTTCTTTCCCTCTCGGTTGGTGCCCCAACCTCACGTGCTTGCCCCTTCGTTTTTTTGGAATTGGAAGAGATCTGGCACGTTGACAGACTCCTGGAGGGTTGGATGATGCAGCCAGGAAATGAATGGGTGTTAGTTCCCCCTGGGGTAAGTTTTGGCCAGTGCAAAATGGGAGATTAGAGTGGGCCGGACAGATAAATTCCCCCTCCATGCCATCTTCCAAGGACTGCTCTGGGGTACAGGTCTTCCTTGTCGCCCTTCTGTAGAATGTGCCACGTGAGCAGAGCTGCTGAGCGACCTGATGCGCCTCTTTCTGGGTCCTGTGTGTGAGTGGTGGAGGGAGGGAAGGAGCCAAGTGCATCATATTGCAATGCATTGTTCCTGGACTCATTTTCTTCTTCCTCTTACTGCCCTGACATTGCATCTTCCAGATAAAGTGTTAGCACCTTAAATGCCCATCTCAGCTCTGCTTCTGGAGTATCTGAGCTTTGGACACCAGATTAATCATTAAATATTCCACCAGTTCATTAACAGATTGGCCTAATCAATATGTGACATTATTTTTCTAAGGTCAGACTGAAAACCGATTAAGTTCTATTTCATATTCATAGTTTAAATTTGTATGATAACTGTCATTACCAGCTTTTCTCAACAGAGTTGAAAGAATTGAGCCCTCATGCCCCAAGGTGCCTGTGGCAGGTAATGCATTACCTTCTCTTCTGTGTCTTTAGAATTACCATTTTTGGGAGAATTGAGAAAATAGCTACTCAAATAATAATTTTTAAGAACTTAATTTTCTCAAGGAATCCTGGTTTTGAAGACCTGGTCTAGATATTTTCCTGAGATTGTTTTTATTTGTGGTGTTATTATACAAGAAAAGTGTATTTAACTTATGTTTTTCAATTTTGGACCTTGTTTGCCTACTAAGTAACTAAGGGAGTAAATTACCTGATTCTTATTTACTTATTTCAAATAAATATTTGAATATGTACTAAGAGCTAGATCCTAGGAAAATAAAGACCGAGGCTTGCGCTCTGTTCTCCCAGAGCTGAGTCTAGTGGGAATAATGTAGACAAATACCACTCCATGCGTGCCATGACACATGAATGTGGAAAGTGACATGAGAACCAAAGAGGATGAGATGATATTCTCTTTACACGTTGTATGTTTGCCTTGCTTTTGTGGCACACAGAACATATATAACTGCTGTGTTCTGGAGAACATAACTAAAGAAAACCCTGACAAAATTTTCTTGACCATTCATATTGCAACAAATTTTCTGGACTCAGGAGGAGGGCGGTGGAGGGGGGAGGGGGAGAGAGCTTAATTGTAGATCATCACAAACAGGAAAAGAGGTTGAACTTGCTAAAACATCCAGTCTTGAGTCTATATCCCTGATTACTTGTAACTAAGTTTTTTGGGGGATACAGAATGTTATTTTTTTTCCCGACACTTCTCGTGAAAAGAAAGAATATCAAAAGTTCTATGTATTGTTTTTCAGAGCCTGCCTTTCAATATGTCTCTCATTGAGCAGTTCACAAACACTGGCAGACTAGAAGTTTGATGCCAGAATTGAAAGGGTATCTATCGTTTGTATCTTTTGCCAAAGAAGCAGACCTTCAGAAACATTTGCGGAGGCTCTGTTTAAACTGTACTCACACATTCATATCTATAAAAACTACTCTGCTTGTTTCAGAGTACAATATGTTTATCACTGAAATTTGTAATTTTAGAAACTACTATAAAGTATTTTAAATTTTATAAATTGCTCTAGTGAAATCTCTGGAGGAGACATGGTTGGGGGCATGATGTGGAGCTGTGTTAACTTACGTACCTCAAAGAGCACACTTAATTGCAAAAGCTGTGCTATTTAAGAAAAAAACAAAATAAAGACTGATTATGGCATATAATTTTTTACATAACAGAATTATAAATCACTGGCATTTACAAATTAAAGTTGTCCTGCAAAGGTAAGGAAGACGAATGTTCTTATTTCAAGTATGATACAAATTTTTTAAAATTAAGAGAGGAAAATAGGGACAGACTTTTTTTTTTTTCCACTGGAACAGAATTTTATTCTTGGATCTTAAAACAAAAGAATTAAGATTCTATCGTGGGACAATCAAGTGTGGGAACTGACAGTAGGTAATAAAGCATACCTGTCTCCTGGGAGGACAAATTGTTATTGAAAGCCTTGTTGAAATCTGGCAGAAGCCCTATTTTTTTTTAATGCCCTAGAAGAGAGGATAGAAATTACAACTCATTAGTCACGATGAAACAGACCGTGTTCATAAACACCCACGGAACTTCTCTCCTGTTTTCCATTGTGCCCTTTGTCCATTTTCATCTCTGTCAATGAATGTAAATCTTCCACATTCTGGACACACATCAGGGTCACATTTGGAAAGAACACCAATCCTAATCAAATCCTTATTACACACACAAACCTTAATATTCACTCTTTTCTCTTGGGCAAGTATAGGAAGGGATCCATTTTTCACGTCTAGAAACAATTCCATAGGAAGTATAAGCAGCAATCATTTCAATGGTGAGTCTCTGTGATTTCAGAATTACCCTTAATTTGATGCTGATTTAATTAGCTCTGATCTATTAGAGAAAAATGAGCTCTGCATTCTCCTTCCTCTAATTATGTCTTTGTGTTTATCAATTCCTCATCACATTTTCGACACAACCTCTTTTATTGACAGGAACACAAGGAGCACATACAAGCTGTTTTTGTTCGACTATTTTCTTCTCAATAGCAATTAATCCTCCCAATTCTCTAGCAAGCATTCTAGGTGAGAGTTATCTTGGTGAAAAATCACAGCTTTTTCTGTGTGAAGCCAAAGTTTCCATTCTTTGGTCTGTATAATTTGAGTCTGTAGCTGGCCTCACCCTTGAGTCAGTGAAGGGTTCACAGAATGAAGTGTTTAGGGCTCTCTTAGTTATGAGCCGGGGATGGCTGTGCCTACTAAGCAAGACAGATCCCTAATAAGAATGTGTAAACAAGAATCAAAGGACTAATACATGGTACAAAATGATGCCTGACATCTGTACTTTTGGGGTAAACTTGTGCAAAGGAGCAAAATGATTTTATTCTTTTACCACTCTTTTGATTAGATGGGTATTGAGCTTTCTGGATTGAGATCATTCATTAAGAATTTAAGTATGAGATGGTGTTAGGCTGCCTTTGCCAAGTCATTTTTCCTCAAGTAGTTTTATCCTCCTTTGTTTGTTCCTGTTTGAGACCATTAGGAAACTATTACTTGTTGGGGGGAAAAAAAATATGGTGCCGCCTGGACCTACCAATTGTTTTCTTTAACATGGGGCTTATCATCCCTGTGAAGGCTTGGAGCACCTCTCGGTCCCCATGGGATGCCAAGAACAAATGGCATGCACAGGAGACCCAAGGTGCTCAGGGAGTCAGGGAATAACCTTTTTGCTAAGAAATATTGACTCATTTATGTTTAATAGTGCTATCAATTGTCTTTTAATGTCATGGGCAATGTCATAATTGCTTTAAAAGGGCCTTTAGTATGTGCCAAGCACTATTCTAAGTGCTTTACATTTGTTAATTCATTTAAGCTTTATGACCTTATGAAGTATGTGATATTATTCTCTCTAGACTGTAACCTCCTTGAGGACAGGGACTTTGTTTCACTTACAGTACCTAACATGTACTAGCTGTATAAGAAATAAGTGACCCCATTGTACAGCCATGGAAACTAAGAGAGTAAGTGAATTTCTCTGGCCCAGAGTCTCTCAGCCTCAGCACTAAGAACATTTTGGCTAAAGAGAGTCACCTCACCCATGGTCACACCTCTTTCCCAGGGCAACTCCTATCACAAACCTCTCTGCACAGGGTTATGACAATCTGAAATCTGAACCCTTCACTTCAATTTGGAATAATTCTGAATTATCATCCCTGCCTCAGAATTCCCCAGTTTACAGCTAAGGTAGACAGGAGGATACTCTTATGATCAGCTAACAGAGAAAGAAAAATCCTAAGCTTGGTACACAGTTGGGTTAACTCAAAAAGAGAGTGCAAGGGGAAAATGGACTTGAGTTTCACCATAGTCCACTCAGGGGTGACCTTGAAAGGCAGCGACATGGGAAAATGCACCAATGAGCCTGTGAATAGTGCAGTCATGGTTGTCTGGATAAGGGCTATGCATGGGCTCAACAGATCGTCACTTGTGAAGACCAACCAGCCTGGTGGTGGCAAGTTGACTACATTGGACCCTTTTCACCCTGAAGGGGCAGTGAGTTATTTCTATGGCTATCCATACTTATTTCAGCCACAATTTTGCCTTATCTGTCTTCAGGGCTTGAGCCAGTACATTTTCCTGAGACTTCTCTGAGATGTTTGAAGCAGCATATATGACCAAACGGGCAAGGGACCATGGAGGATGTCCACCTCTTGACTTGCTTCTAGGGTTTGTTGTTCTCCCATGGGATAACAGTTACCGGTTTGATAATTTTATCATGGGTCGAAATTTGAAAAAATATTATGGGCCATAATTTATATTTAAGTTAGCACCCTAACTCTGGGTTTAGGAAGGATAGTGTGATATAGGATGTCTACATAGTACATCAAGTCATAGGAACTGCTAATTACTCTACTCATTATCTTCAGCCCTGATCACCCCTTGATCATACATCCCTTTATTCAAAAGATTATTGAGAACCTGTAAAATATCCAGAATAGAACAGTGGAAATTATTAAAAATAGAAAAAATAAGATGAAGGAAGAAAGGTTAAAGTTATAGCTATTTTTAGCATGCCTATCCTTACATGTAGGAGCTAATTGTAGATGGCACCAAAGAGTAGAGCTCTAAATAATTTCAGAATTATAGCTTAGGTTGTGCTGGGCGAAATGATCACAGATATTGGTGGTCACAGTTGTTACTAACTAACATTGAAAATAAAGGAGGAGGGGCAGGAAGAAATCTTCCCAAAGGAAGAGATACTTCAAAATTTGAAGGCTTTCCTGGCATTGCTATAGGAGGGAACAGGGAAATGTGGGAAAGACAGATTTCACTGGGAAGTTTACGACTGTGAAGCCAGTTTCTTGAGACTCTCCAACTCATGTTGTGTTCTATGATGAGGTATGAACGGGGATCCCAATGTTTGGATTCAAAAGTCTGGACATGCAAGGAACATGAAATAACAGAGGTTGGTATGTAGGGAAGGTGGAGAGGCTGAAGGCGTGGTGTGGCTGGGGAAGATGTTGTATACAAAATGTCTTTTCCATTATGTGAATGTCCCAGAGTTGTTGTAGCCACTCACCCACTGATGGACACTTGGGCTGCTTCCATGTCTTGGCAACTGTAGATAACGCTGCAATGAAGATAGGGGTGCTTATGTTTTTTTGAATTAGTGTTTTGGGTTCCTTCAGGTATATTCCCAGAAGTGGGATCGCTGGGTCAAAAGGCACATCCATTTTTAATTTTCTGAGGTATCTCCATATGACTTTCCACAGTGGCTACACCAAGCTGCATTCCCACCAACAGTGTAAAAGTGTTCTCCTTTCTCCACATCCTTGCCAGTACTGGTTGTTTGTGGATTTATTGGTGATAGCCCTTCTGACAGGTGTGAGATGATATCTCATTGTGTTTTTAATTTGCATTTCTCTGATGATTAGTGACATTGAACATCTTTTCATATGTCTATTGGCTTTCTGTGTGTTCTCTTTGGAGAAGTGTCTATTCAGGTCCTTTGCCCATTTACTTAGCTGTAAAAAAGAAGAAAGTTTTACCCTATGTGACAGCATGGATGGACCTGGAGAGTATTATGCTAAGTGAAATAAGCCAGTCAGAGAAAGACAAATACCACGTGATTTCACTCATGTGAGGAACCTAATGAACAAACTGAACTAACACGGGAAGTGAGGACAGACTCACAGATGGAGAGCGGGCTGACAGCGATTGTGGTGCGGAGGTCGGGGGCAGAGGGGTCGAGCAAAAAGGAAATGGACACAGACAACAGTGTGGTGATTGCTGGTGGGAGGGGGTATAAGGGGATTCAATGGTAATAAAAAATACAATAAAGATTAAATAAAATTGCAATAAAATAAATGTGTTTTTCTAGGGGGAGAGAGGCATCACCTTCATCAACTTATTGAAGTTTTCCATAAGTTAAAAATAGAGTAAAGGCAACCCACCTGGGCACACAAGATCCTTCAAAATTTGTTTTTAATGTGGCTTTCCAGCATTTACGCATCCCTCAAGTCATTGATTTCTGCTGATAATGACCTATGCATCATATGCCCACTAATATCCCTCACCATACGCAGCCATCCCTGCTGTCTGGAATGCCTTTCTTTCCTATTTCCTTCAGAGAATATCTCTTCATTTTTCTGAGAACCAGATGAGCTACTGTTTTCTCCACATGGCCTTTCTCAGCACCCAGACAGATCTGGCTGGCCCTCCTTTGTGACTACCTTTCTTGTATTTCTGATAAAGTGTCATTAACTTGATTTATTCCAGATCTGTTTTCCTTTGCTAGATTGTGAGTTCCTTAACCCAGGGAATTGCCTTATTTTCTTTATAGGTCCAGTTCTTAGCAGGTGACACAATAAATGCTTCTTAAAAGTGTAACTTTAGAAATGAGTAAGTCTGGAGATGGCTCATCAGGTGTCCACCAACTTAAGTCACTAAATAAGAAAAATATTTTTAGAACCAGAGTTGAAATGTGAATTTGCTCAGGGAAGATGTTTATTAGGTATGTGTAAACTAAATGGTAAGTAACATTACTGAGACGGAATTACAGAATTCCTTCTAGGGAATCTGAGACTAATTCCATTTGTCTCTGCTGACAGAAGTATGGTCTGGCTCTCATTTTCTTTATTTTTAAAGATCTTATTTATTTATTTTTAGAGAAAGGGAGGGAGAAAGAGAGAGAGAAATATTAATGTGCAGTTTCCTCTTGTATGCCCCCCAATGGGGACCTGGCCCACAACCCAGGCATGTGCTCTGACTGGGAAGTGAACTGGCGACCCTTTGGTTTGCAGGCCAGTGCTCAATCCATTGAGCCACACCAGCCAGGGCAGCAATTCATTTTCTTTTCTCTGACTTTTTGAGTTAGGATCTAAATTCCACATAGCAAACAGCTAGTAAACTGGACACATGTTAGAATATAGGTAATGAGAAAAAAAATTCCTTTATTTTTGCCATCTCTCCATTGTGCTACTTAGTCAACTATTTCCATGATGAAGTGCTGGTCATATTCAAGGAGAAAGGACAAGAATAGGTGTTTGTAAAAGGGTTGTGTGTTTTGATGAGGAAAGCATTCTATTTTTCATATCCCATGTATTTGATTAATCAGTATTATTTGTGTTCATATCACTTAACTCAATATTGCCATAGAAAAATAGTCACTGATTTACACTACTAAATTAAAGTATTCTAAAAGTGAAATACTGTAGAATATTTAAAAAACAATTTAATTAGCAATTTTAGTGCATCATTAAAGGGAATAGAATACAATAAAAGATGATGGAGAAATCCAGTTAGCATGGTTTAGTAAAATATGTCTCATTTTTAAAAAGCCTAAACTCTTTCATGTACAAATAATCACTGTAAAAGTACTTAAAGACTTAGTTCTCACAAGTAGGGTTAATGTGGTCTTCTATAATATTATTAATATATTTGCTTGTATGCACTGTGTATTTGCCTAAACAGCTTCTTTTTTCATAAATGTTAAAGATATAAACTTCAGCTCACTTCTAGTCTTATTATTAAGACCCCAAAAAGGACAATTATTCAAATGAATTTTGAAATGTGCTTGTGTTTATTCTAACTCAACCATTGCATTGCATCAACTATTGACTTGCATTAAGAAAACAATTTAAAAAAATGACTATATCCTGGAACATTCTGAATTCTCAGAGAAGAATTTGAGCAGCAGGATGTCATAGTCTAAACAGCATGAAGATCTGTTTCTTTATGGTGGGAGTATTTGCTTTTTCAACAGATTCTGAAGGTGGAGAACAGAAGGAGTTGAAGGACTCTTGTCCTGTGGTGTAAGCAGATAGTGGCACTTCAACTGCTTTTCTGCTCAGGCAGGAGGTTGGATTTAGCAATTTAGTTAGAGTCTTCTCATTTCTCAATGTCTGTGCCATTAGTTGACAGATGGATTTCTGTCTGAAATCTTATTTCAAGAAAGCCACCTCCTACTAGATAATCTCCTTAAACTATAATTGACAAGAATAAATTTCAATTCCCTAAATTTTGGATGATATACTAAAAATCACCTACTCCTTCTGCTTGTGGAGAACGCTGTTTCAATAATCCTTATTTATTGACACAACATGCCATTCTGCTAGAAAGACACTGTCCTTATTTTTCAGTGACACTGAACAAACCAGGATGCGGGTACAAATATTTTTATATAATAGGATTTTTCTCCTTTTTTTTTGTAATAAGATTTTTCATCAAGAAGATTGTGACTACAATTCTATCCTTGTGGTTCTTTATCTTTTTTAGGTTAAGAAAAAGGAGATTTTGTAGGTTGTAAGAACTTTGTTTTTTCTCTATCAAAAGAGTAGTCAGGATTTTCGGTCAAAATGGAGGTGTAGGTAGACATGTTTCACCTCCTTGCACAACCACAAGAAGGATCACAACTAACCTCAAAACAGAAAACACCCAGAACTTCCAGAAAATTGAATGTGTATGGAAGTCCAACAACCAAGGTTTTGAAGAAGCCATATTCATCCACACAGGTCGGAGGGGAGGAGCCGGGGGGCTGGGGGTGGAGAGGACGCGGTTTGGCATCAGTGAGGTGGAAGTGGTGGCAGCCAGCATAATAGGCAGTCCTACATTTACATGTGGTAGATAAAAATTGGGAGGGATACCTTGAGAGTGAGTGATCCCTGCCCCAGGCCAGACCTTGCAGCCCAGGGTTCCAGCACTAGGAAATAAAACCCCATAACTTTGGGTTGTAAAAATCAGCAGGGGTTGGGGTGGCAGAAGAGACTTCTGGTATCTCAGGAGAGTCAATTTAAAGGGCCCCCATGGCCCTAGAACATAAGCAAACCCACCCACTCTGGGAACAACCACCAGGGCAGCAGCTTGAGGGGCACCAGTCGCATATGGGAAGTAGGTGAAGAGACTAGAAATGGGATGAGTGTCGAGCAAGCCTCCAGCAGCCAGGCAGCGGCATTGTCACCTCTCCAACCCCTCCCCCACATACAGAGCCACAGAGCGGTAAAGCAGGTTGCCCTGCCCTGGAAAATACCTAAGGCTCTGCCCCATACAACTTAACATGTACACTAGGACAGGGAGTCAAAGCAGCTCTACCTAATACACAGAAACAAAAACAAGGAGGCTGCCAAATTGAAGAGACAAAGAAATATGGCCCAAATGAAAAAACAGAACAAAACCCCAGAAAAATAACTAAACGAAATGGAGATGGCCAACCTATCAGATGTAAAATTCAAAACATTGGTGATAAGGAAGCTCAGAGAACTCATTGAGTATGGCAAAGGCATAGGGAAGAAATGAAGGCTACACTAAGTGAAATAAAGAAAAATCCACAGGGAACCAATCATGAAGGGAAGGAAGCTGGGGTTCAAATTGATGATTTGGAACAGAAGGAAGAAATAAACATTCAACCTGAACAGAATGAAGAAACGAGAATTCAAAAAAATGAGGAGAGTATAAGAAGACTCTGGGACATCTCCAAAAATGCTGCCATCGGAATCATAGGGATGCCAGAAGGAGTAGAGAAAGAGTGAGAAATTGGAAACTTATTTGAAAAAGTGATAAAAGAAAATTTCCTTAATTTGGCAAAGTAAATAGACATGCAAGTCTCAGAAGCACAGAGAGTCCCAAAAAGTTGGACCCAAAGAGGACCACACCAAGACACATCATAATTAAAGCGCCAAAGGTAAAAGATAAAGAGAGACTCTTAAAAGCAGCAAGACAAAAGGAGACAGTTACTTACAAAGGAGTTCCCATAAGACTGTCAGCTGATTTCTCCAAAGAAACTTTGCAGGCAAGAAGGGGCTGGGAAGAAGTATTCAAAGTGATGAAAAGCAAAGACCTACATCCAAGATTACTCTATCCAGCAAAGCTATCATTTAGAATGGAAGGACAGATAAAGTGCTTCCCAGTCAAGGTAAAGCTAAAGGAGATCATCATCACCATGCCCTTATTATATGAAATGTTAAAGGGACTTATCTAAGAAAAGGAAGAAGATCAAAACTGGGAACAGTAAAATGACAACAAACTCACAACTACCAACAACAGAACCTAAAAACAAAAACGAAAGCAAACTAACCAAACAACTAGCACAGGAAGAGAATCACAGAAATGGAGATCATTTGGAGGGTTATCAGTTGAGAGGGGGAAGTGGGAGAATGAGGAAAAGGTACTGGGATTAAGAAGCACAATTGATAGGTGCAAAATAGACAGGGGGACATTAAGAACAGTATCGGAAGTGGAGAAGCCAAAGGACTTATGTGCATGGCCCATAGACAGAAACTAAGTGGGGAGATTGCTGGAGGGAAGGGGGTACGTGGAGGGGGGGCCAAAGGAGAAAAATTTGGACTACTATAATAACATTATCAATAAAATATACTTTAAAAAAAGAGAAAAGAGTAGTCGACCTCCCCAGTTAGCTTTTTCAGATCACAGCTCCCCGACTTGGCAATAGTTGCAACAAAGGTCAGACAGAAGTTCCCTCTGAGTTTTGAAGGCCAGTGGTTATGGATGTGTCTAGTAAACCACAGCCTAGCTTCTCAGCTCAGCTCCTGGGGCTTTACTGCTGATGGTGAGAGAGTCTGTCTTTGTCTTGTTCTGCTGTCACTTCAGTGGCCTTGGGAAAGGAAGTCTGCCTGAAACTTTGATCTGCCTCAAGGGAGGGGCCCACAGTATGGGCAGAGCTTCCCAGTAGGCGTGCTGGGCTCATTGGGGTGCAGTGTACAGAGTAGCTATGTGCCAAGATATTGCTTCCTTTCCTGCTCTAGGAGACCAGCTTGCCATAAGTTGCCCATTCCAGTTATCCGGTTGTACTGTAGGAGTGTATCACAACAGGGGTTTATTATGAACTGTGATCAAGTTTGAGAAGAACCATCTAAGGGTCTGACTCAGAAGGAAGGAATTCTGCTGTTTGGAAAGGCCCTCTGTTGTGTTCCAATGCCCAGGCTTAGGCCGGCTCCCAGGAGTCATCAGGAACAGGGAGTAGATGAAACAGAAACCAAAATCACTAGGCACAATAACATAAAATATTCTTTCTGTTGTGGGCGAGGGAAAGCTTGGCAGATGTTCTGTTTGTTTGAAGAAAATAGTTTACTTTGTTCATACAGCTTTGGCCTGCCCTGCTTCTGAGAATTAGGTTTGTTCTTGGGATGTGTATGTCTGCGTTGTGCAGGTGTGTTTCGTCCGGAGTTATCTGTAGTGTCCTAGGAGACTAAAGGAAGAACCTGGAGGCGCATTACCTTCAGGTCATGCCGGGGAGTGGTCTCTATGGAGGAACTGTATTTGAAATGCCAAAGCCCAAACTGGATTACTCAAAGCACATTTTTGATGAATAATCCCAATTTTGAAAACGTATTGCTAGAGATTGTGGAAATTCACAGGTTTCCTGGGTAGGGTAGTGGATTAGTCCTAGTGAGAGAATGGAGATTCACTCTGGGAAGGACTGAAGAAGTAGCTCTCCTTCCAAGGGGTCAGGGGAAGATGAACTTAAAGATGGGGAACTTAGACTTGTAATTGGGCTGTATCTAAGGGAAGTTTCTCAGAAGAGTTTACCTTGGCAAGTGTCTGTAGACATTGAGCAATCATGCTCAGTGTTCCGCATTCATTTATTCCTAAGTTGCAGTATTCTCTAGCTATCTCCAACCTTTACCATGGTCTGTTGCATCCACATCGCCTGGTGTGTTAGACGAGGAGCTAAGGGAAGGACCACTGAAGGCTTCTCTTCCTGATCCTCTCTGCCCAGGCCAGACTCATGTTAAGAGAGAATCATGTTCCTAGCCTTTGGGGGTTCCTAGGAGCAACACAAGTGGGAGCCCGAGGTAGCCTTGAGACCAATGAGAGGATCACATGATGGTGGAGAGTGATGTGAGCCAAAGCTCCTTTGTCCTGAAGTGTGCCAGAGGAAGGCCAACCTAGAAGGGCGTGGGGGAATCCACTCTGAAGGAAGCCTGCTGCCTTCATGTCCTGAAGGATGTTGTGTGTGCGTGGGAGGTAGGAGATACAAGCCATGTTCAGCCAGACATATGGAATGTTGAGAACCCTCATAATATACATTTGCCATTTTTGGCACTATATTTTGGGAAAATGGATTATGATGATTCATTTTTGTGTGTGTCAACTTGGCTAGGCTAGAGTGTCCATTTGTTTGGTCAAATACCAGTCTAGATGTTACTGTGAAGATATTTTTTAGATGCCAATTAACATTTACAACTAGTAGACTTTGAGTAAAGTTATATTGCTCCCCATAATGTGTGTGGGCCTCATCTAATGAGTTGAGTTTTGCTTTAAGATTGGAACACAGATATCCTGCCTGACTCTTCTGCCTGCTGACGTGCCCTGCATTATTCACACTCAACACTAAACATCAGCTCTTACCTGAGTTTCCAGCCTGCTGGCCTGCCCTGTAGATTTCAGACTTGCCAGCTCCACATTTATATGAGCCAATTCCTAAAAATCAATCAATCAGTTTCTGTTTCTAGATAGGTAGATGGCTATATAGTATCTGTTTATATCTCTATATACCTGTATAGTATATCTCTATATATTATATAACATAATATATAGTACATTGTATATAATATATGATCACAATTATAGAATATGTAATCGATCTATATTATATCTCTATATAATATATAATATATAATGTAGTTATATATTATATTGTATCTATATATTATATATCTACACATTATATTATCTATATTATAATATCTATAATATAGATATAATATCTATGGATCTAATATCTCTACATCTATAGATATATATCTATAGATATAATATAGATATTATATTATATGTTATCATATTATATAGATATTATAGCTATGTAATATCTATATATGTATATAGTATATCTATATACCTTTCTGTAGATAACTGTATCTATTTATTCATATGTATGTATCCTATTGGTTCTGCTCCTCTGGAGAACCCTGACTAAAACAGGGAATCTGAAAGACAATATGTATTTACTGTGTTGTACGGGATATGCTTGTCATCCTAATAAATTCACCGTATTTTGCTGACATCCACCTGGAATCCACAAGAATGTGCTGCTAAAACCCTTTGTCTAGTTAGAATGCTCATAGAATTCTGCCTTCGGTTCAGGGCTTCTGTTTACATATCTTCTGAAAACATTGTTTACTTGCCTCCATCTCCTTGATTCCTATTCATGGATGAGAGAAAGGCGATGCCCAGACCCTTATGTCAGCCCACATTGCCTTTGTGCTGTGAGCAAATGCATGTGGCTGTCTGTGGTACGTAACTGAACAATTGCTCGGGCAAGTGCCTGTGCTCATGGTGCGTTGCGGCCTTGCAAACACTGTCTGTTTGCGTTAGACCTGAGTTGTCCTCTGATTTAAAGATTCCTCTGTGACTATCAGAGCCTTGGGGATGATGCTGGCCAGAAAGAATGTGCATGGCCATTATTGTGCCAATTTTATAATTCATCTTTTAATAATCTGTAACTGAAGAGCCGAGTGGAATCCATCAAACCCTGCCTTGTTTCTCACTGGGGAGCTTTCTGTGTTTTGTTACGGAGCCGAAGCTGAGTACAGCTGTTGGAGCTGTCCCCGGGATGCTGGTTCACCCAAATACGGATGATAATTACTCCTGCTTCACATGGGGAGCAATTATTTACATATCCATAATGGAAAGACTGTTGTTATTGATATTAAAGAATTACAGTGCGTATGTCAAAATGTGGATATGACATTTACAAACTATACTTGAAAAAAGCTGCATTTTTCTGCTGCGGAGTACATGGGACCCTGGGCTGCATTGTTGATCATCTGTTCTTCATAGAAATAGGGAGAAGTTATTACTGGAGAATAATTAAACCCACAGAAATATCCAAATGCTGGCAGCTACAGCCATCCCCAACACCACACAACAGCCTGTTGGGATCAGCACAATCAAACAGCTGGGGCTTTCAGTCTGAGGGGGGTAAATAGCATAATGAATTTTGTCCACCCGGTCATTATGCCTCCCCTAGCTTTCCCAGACTGCAGTCCCAAGTAGGCCCCATTACCTTTGTGCATCCTACAGGCGCAGTGCTTTGGAGTGGGGCCTGGGGCCTGTTCCCACTGAGAATGACCACCTTATCATCGCAGGAATGAAAAGCTGCTTTTAACCCTTGTCAGCTGCCTCACTGGGAAGCCCATTGTGAGCACAAAACCACTGCCTTATATTTCTTTCTTGTATTTTCTCTTTTCTGGTCTCCTTGCCTTTCCTTATTTGCCCGCCCTGCATAGTCTTCTTTCTCCTAAATCAAATTCTCTTTGTTCTTTACGATGTGAGACATATTAGCTGATCTTATCAAGATGATTTTATTTTGAAGATAGTGTCTGATCACCTCCAAGGGAATGTCAGAGCCTTTTAGATAGGCTCTGAGGAGCAACAACCTCCGCTGAACCCAGAGCAGGTGGCATGACCTGATAATTGTCTGTATGCCGAGGGCGAAGGAGATCTTGTGAGAAACAGCCCTGGGGGCAGAGGGAGGATTTTATATTAAAGCCTTATGCATCAGAGAGAAGGAGGAAAATTGAGTCCAGCCCTGGAGCTATTATGAGACTCGAATCACACAGCCCAGCCTCTGGGGCACATCTGGGCATGGAAAAGAGAGACAGCTGTAAGTACAAACCATGCCATGACACTCTGTGACACAGTGGGGTTCAGTGACATGCTCATTAGAGAGCCATCTAACAGAGTGTGACACAAAGGGAGGAAGCCTCTCCTCCTCCGGGGGAGGACTTCCATGCAACTGGGGACAGCAGCAGGCCTCAGTCTGCCCGGTCAGCCAGGTGGCCACCAGAACAGGCCCGCTGTGCCTCCTGGAGCAGCAGCGCCCCGTCACACAGTGCGGGTGCTGTGGGAGCCAGCACATGTGAGACACCCTCCAGAGACTCCTGGAGATACGTGGATGGGAAGAATTCGGCAGGCAGCTGGAGATTTCTTCATAGCACATGGGACCAGAGTCAGCATAACTGGGAGATGAATGCTAATACGTGGGACCATAGGTAGGAGGGCAATCCCTGGGGGAGTCTGAGTTCCATTAGATATTGCTGAATGGACGGACAATATACCTTTCCCTTCTCTTACATGTGTGTTAGGTGGTCCATCTTGGGTGGTCAAATCCTTATTCCATGTATTCTGAGTCCTCTGCCAGAAAGGCTGAGCTGAATTTCTTAAGAAAGCTTTCTGGATTTCTGCATCTTGATTGCAGCTAAAAATCAAGAATAAAAATAGCTTCTGTCTTAAAATACAGCTGAAACATAAAATTTAACCAGTTTTCTAATAGCGCGTTGGCTAATAAAGAAGTTTGTTTTTAAGCAGTAGCTTTTGTGCCTTAAGTGAATTCACTGGAAAGACATACTGGAAAAAAAATGAGGAGGCATAATATTTTTTAAGACAAAAATAAGGGGTAAGAAAGAAAGCGATGAAAAGAATGTTATGCTTGGCCAAGTCAGCCATTTAATGACAAAACTCCCCTTGTTTAAATGGGGAAGTCATTTTGGCCATTTAATGCTGTCTTAAAGAATACATTAATTTCTAAAGGCTTTGTTATATTTAAAAAAAGCCAAAACAGTCAGAATTTACTGCTAAGTTTCAGTGCACTTCTGCTTTAGGATGAACTGGCTTGGGGTTCAGAAAGATGCATTGGGTAATGTCATAAGAATCCCTTATGATGCAGCATGAAATTACGCTCACATGCTCTGAAGTGTTTCTAAACAGCCCCGGCCACATCTTGGATATTCATTGTCTGAGAATGTGTAATTTGAAAAATCGAAACGAGATGGCAGAATTTTGTTCTAAAGGATACTCAGGGAGTTGAGCCCCGCTCCCTTGAATGTTTTCTAAGACAACTCTCAACTCTTGCTTCCTCCATTTCCCAACCCACAATGTTTAGAGCTTTCAGCACCAATTCTTCCAGCTTGGGCTGGTGGTCTGTAGATTACAAAGAAGTTGTTGAGCCATGGGACCCTTCCCTCTCATTTGATGCCGTGACTTGAGGACCTGCCTGCTGTCAGCTCCTTGCTAAGTTGCTAAGTGATAATTAAGGCCTTTGCTTAAAGCAGGGGGACTGATTTACCTGTCAAAAAAAAAAAAATTAAGCTGGAGGGTTATCAACAGGGGAGTGGGAGGGGGAGAGAGGGGAAAAAGGTACAGAGAATAAGTAGCATAAATGGTAGGTAGAAAGCAGACAGGGGGAGGTTAAGAATAGTACAGGGAATGTAGAAGCCTAAGAGCTTATGATAAGAACTAAAGGTGGGGGAATGTGGTGGGGGGTGCAGGGCGAAGGGGAATAAAAGGGGGGAAATGGACAACTGTAATAGCATAATCAATAAAATATATTAAAAAATAAAATTTAAAAAAGATTTAAAAAATTAAGCTAAACTTGCTCTATCTGAGGTACATGAGCATATGCTAGGGGATATTTTAAATCAGAATCTTGAAGAGTTTTGTCACATAAAAAAAAAAGCCTAAAAACTAGGAACTCAAGGAAGGTGCTTATTGGTGTGTCTTGAGAATCCCAGGCTAAAGCAACTAATGGTGAAATGAATGGTGATGCAATTGATATTTGAGGGCCTGGGAACATCGAACAGCACTCTTTAAATTATACACTTTACAGGGCTGATTTTGCTTGTGGGTCCTTCTAGGAAGGTATGGATTTTTACTTTGTCTTCCATATGCATCAGTGGTTTGGGTTTCTTGAGTCATGCTTTGCTTACAGGTACACTGCTTTCAGAGGAGCTGTTGCAGGCCAGAGAAGTTACACACCAATGAATATGTGATAAATTAAATACTGCTTTAACTCTTTAAGGTCAGCAAACTTTTATTATTATTATTTTTTTTCATCATCACTTATCCCCTCACCCCTCTTCGACCTCCACCCATCCCACTCCCTGCCGTAATCACTGCACTGTGGACCGTGTCCATGAGGTTAGCACACTTTTAAAGAATTTTTTTTTCTGGTGAAATCTTATATGGTGAAGAATGATCAAATAATTCATTTACTTGGCTTTTTATATATCTGTTCCGCTTAAATCCGGGAGGTCTCTGACGATGCAGTGTTCTCTCATCCAGAACTTGTGTCTGGAAAGTCACTTAGGGCATCAGATTTCCTGCCCCCTTCCTGCTGCTGCCGGGTCACCTGAACACAAGAAATCTTTCCTACGGCAAGTAGGGCAGTGTGACTGTAGATTTGATCTGTAGGGGATAGTTCCTGTTCAAAAAGGAAACTCTTTGAGAATTAGAATTACTAGATTTTTTTTCTTGGTGAAAAGCATACAAATGCCCATAATTATCATGTAAACAGATAGGACCCTAGTGGCAAAATATTTTGAATATTTTATACTTCTTTTTGAAGGCATGAAAATTTGGAAATGAAAGCATCATGGTATGCAGCACTCTTTAATTTTTAAGTTGATATTTGAAAACGCACACACATTTGTGTTTCTGGATTGTATTTGGATAGATAAATATTTATGTCTTCCTGTTCCACTTTTCTTTTGTTGCTATTGTTTATTTCCCACAGAACATTCACTGGCACCAACCTTCACATGGGCTAGACCGAGGCAAGGGCGGGGTCAATACCTCAGGTCCGGGAGGAGTGTAAACAGGCCCAGATGCACAGAGGCCTTGAGGATAGGTAGCTGGGAAGTGGGTGGAGTGTGGGAGGAGCCCCTAAGTAAGCACAGTGGGGAATCACTGTGGCAAGAAAATGGGGAAAGGCTGAGAAGAGCTAAATTAAAATAAAAAGAGCAACTTCCCAGAGAGAGAACTGGGAAGTAAAAGAGGAGGAAGGAGCAGGGGCTGGGTATGGTAGGTTAGAAAGTTTACACTCATTCTGCTGTGGTCACTCCGTTTCGTCATCAAGGGAGGGAGGTGTGAGGTGTGGTGCGGTGGAGAAATAGGCTCAGGGTGAAAAGGCCATGAGAGAGACGCAACACAAAGATGCAAAGAGAAGCGAGGGGTATGTATTGTATGTGAGGGCAAAAGGTAGGGGTATGAAGTGAGGTGCTGGCTGTTTGTGGGATTAAAAATAGGAAGTGATTGTGAAGGCTGGTCTCAGAGGGCAAGGAATAGTTTTCTAGAGTGTTCTGCTTCTTTTTCCTCTCTCTCCGACCCTGACAACAGGGATGAGAGGGCCACAAGGAGACCCTCTTTCACTCTTCCACAGCTCAGGATGGAGTGTGTGCTGAGGCCAGGTGAGGCCAGGTGAGGCCAGGTGAGGCTGGGGCCAGAAGTCCTGCTGCCCACAGAGACCCGATTGCCCAGAGAGAGAACCTATGGAGTCTGACACAGAGGTGCTTTTGAGTGCCAGCTCTGCTATTCCTGCCTCTACGACCTTGGTCAAGTGACTGAAGTCCTCTGAGCCTCAGGCTTTTCATCTGCAAAATGAAGATGAGAATATATACCTTCCCAGGTTGCTGCTGGAAAGGAGACATTGTGCCATGCGCCTGAATTGGATTTTCAGTCTCCTCTTAGCCCATTTTGCTAAGTTGCCTCATGGGTGTTGCGTTATTGCTCTGTTGGAATGCTCCAGTTCAGCCACTGAGGAGCAACGGGTCCCTGGAGACTTGGAGGGGCCTTTATTGCATCATAGGCCTGGTCCCAGTTCCCCCCCATCTAATGGTGATAAAACTTCAGAACTTCCTCGTCTCTAGGACAGGTGGCCCACAGTGCACTGGCACTCGGGTTCACTCCGAGGATACACCTCAGAGTGGGCAGTGTGTTGTTTACACATCTTTTTAGGCTAACCTGCTTGGTTACCCTACAAGCCAAAAGTATAAGAAGGCAAACATAGCCAACTGACTTCTAACTTCTAATTTTGACTATGTCAACTGATGGTTGTTGGCACCAATTCAAGGCCAACAGGAGTCCCCAATTTGGGGTGTGGTGAAGAAGGAACTATACTCAGTGCAAAACAGCTCAATTGTGATACAGCGTGGCTGGGAAAACAGCAAGGCTGCCCTGGGGCCAGGCCAATGCTCCCACTAGACAGCTCTGTTCTGCTCTGTGTTTCAGCTCCAGCTGGGAAAACAGTTTTCAGTCTTGGGTGAAAAAGGAAAGTGTGTTCTTAGAGGCAAAGGGGAGCTGACTTATTTAGACAGAAGTTCCTGAGGTCCCTTAGTGGTCCATCCTCATGCAAATAAGGACTCCAAATCCTCAAAAGGCACTATCCTGATTGGTCAGAATGGAACCACTCTGATTGGTTGATGAAGAAGCTGATGGGGATATAGCTGTGCAGCTCTGATTGGATGGGAAGAGCTTAGTCATATAGGTTGAAATAGGATTTCAGGAACTCCTTCGTACAGCCTGGCTCAGGTGGAAGAGACACAGTGCAGGCAGCTCAGTGCACAGGCAGGCAGTTCAGTGTAGGCTTCTCCCTGCAGTTCAATGTACATAGAGGCCCCTGTGTAGAAATGGCTGCTAGGCTGTCTTTCTCTTCGTCATTGTTGTTTTTTTTTTTTTTGAGCCCAGTTAGCTACCCGGAGCACTTCTTAGTATCTTCTTTCTCAGGGTCCATAACTATAATAATCATATACTTTCTCTAAAATGCAATTATAGACCTCCTTGCCATGGAGTCAATGATAAATAATGGAATAACGGGTAATGGGATTGATCTTTGGGGGCCTGGAAACCTTGACTAATATACTTTAAATTCTGTAAGTCTGGCTTGCCTGTGAGTTCTTAAAAGAAGCTCATACCTTTTTCCCTTTTATATGAATTAGTGGTTTCGGTGTCTTGAACTTATGTTTTGCCTCCAGGTACACATTTCTTTTCTTCAAGTTTAGAGTGGAGACTTCATTTATTTCCCTCTACCACTGTTCTCCTTTTCTGTGCGCCCATTTTCATCATTCTCCTTTCAACTCTTATTTACTGGATTTTGACTATTATTCATCCGGTCTGTCTGAGACTCACTTTTTGGATCTGTCAAATGGAGTTAATATTACCTCTTTTGCCAGCTATTGTGAAAATTAAACACAACTTTGCAGTTTTTAAGCACATACATATATATGGTAAGCCCTCAAATAATAATGGTAAGTGAATGTGTTAGAGACAGAGATTGTGCATATGTTTAAATTATTAATTTTCAGACAATGGGTTGAGAGGTAACAGGCAACTCAACCAAGAGTAAGGAATTCTAAATTCTAGATTCACATGGCATATTTTGTTCCTTACCCACTTTCTGGGACTTTTTCTCCCAATCACATTGTTGCAGGGGAAGCAGTCATGTTATGATGTGACCGTGTTCGTAGGCTGTTGGTAATTGGTCAAGTGGTGGGCATCTGAGCCAGGTTGGGTTTATTCCCTGGAATTTTTGGGCTTCATCTGGGGAAGTCAAGGAAGCAGGTTGAGAGAAAAGCACAATGGAACAGCAGGAGTAGAGGAGAGAGAAATTGAGGCTGCAAACAGGGCTGGAATCCCTGGTTCTGTCTGGTTCCCACATCTGCCTATGTTTCTGCCCTTCAGTTGCGGGAGGTACTTCCATTCTGTATAGTAACTACTCCTTTTGTTGAAAGTCATCTAAGATGAAGTCCTATTGTTTGCTACTAAGGGGTCTAACACAGTAACTAACTAGACATAAAAATATCTCTGGACCTCAGTTTTTTCATCTAGAAGATGAGCAATATAAACTGAATCCTCTGTAAGTCCCCTTTGATTTCTGTGACTTTAAGGGTGTGTGGTGTAGGCATGTGTATGCTTGTGTGTGTGTGTGTGTGTGTGTGTGTGTGCGTGTGTGTGTTCAGGAGATGATGACTTAGTTTGGGCAAATTTGAGATTTCATCCTCTGCCAGATAAATGCTGAGCGGACCACTAATGATAAATGGAACCCCAAACTGCAGGTTTTTGGACAGTGAACACTCCAAGGGGGTTGCCAATGGCTTATATGACATGATTACATAAATATTATTCAATAGAAACACAGCTTTCAATGATTTTCCTTGAGCTACTTCTTTACTCTGGGTGTTGTTGAGCGTGGGTGTGAATGTGGCAAAGAAGGGTTTTAAATCATCATTCCAAGAAAATAGGAAAATACAATTGAACATTGGTAAATACTATGCTTCAAACAGAGGGAATCTCAGCACAATTTGATTATTCCTGCAACCTGCATTCGGGATAGCTCTTTCCAAATACTGCCTGAGAGACGAGTGGGGTCCTGTCTTTGAAGCAGAAGGATGGGTGTGCTGCAGCTGCTGCTGCGGAAGGGGACGTGCCAGGTGCTCTGTGGCACTCTGGCCCCTCAGTGATGATTTATGAGCTTTGGGCTTTAATGCCCATGTACTTGATAGAGATGTAATTTGTCATTGTTTTAGGGAATGTTGTTCCAAATATTAGAAAAAATAAAACTCAGCTCTACCTCGTGAATGGTTTGTTTTAAAGAGATATGTGTGCTAATCACTCTCAATAGGTGACTTTTGTTGCCTTATATCTGGAGCAGTTGCTATCTTTGTTTTTCAGCTGGAGTTAGCTTTCCTCCATTCTAAATTCAATTTTGTTCCCTATCACACACAATTAAAAAGCCATTAATTTGTCAATAAACACTCTTTGAGTTCAACCTCTACGGGGTAGCCAGCTGTCTATGGGGGTGACACTCTGTTATCCCATGGGCCGTCTGGGTTAGTGGCTGAAAGCCCAGACTCTGTCACTAGACTGCTGGGTTCAAATTCTAACTCTGACGCTTATTATTTGTGTGACCTTGGAGTTACATAATATCTCTGTATTTCAAGTTCCTCATTTATATTATGATGATAATAACTTTGAGGGGGAAAATATACGCTAAACATTTAGAACTGCATGGCACCTGGCAAATGCCATGCAAGCGCTTGCTATGGCTATTCTTAATTGGAGAGAGTGACTTATTTCTTTATTAGAAGAATGGACTTAAAACTCAAGTCTCCCCCTACCCCACCCCAAACAAGAGATTACCTTAAGCCATACTACAGTAAAATTTGTTTGATTTCTGGTGCTGTTCTAAGAATGGGAAGGACTGGGAAATCTATGGTGAAAGGAGACCCCTGGAAAAGAGCCCCAGACTGTCCCTGTGTGGTAACCTTCTACTTCCAAAGACATTGCAGAGCAGGTTGAGAGATTTCCCTCTTCTTTTGAGTCCCTGCTGCCATTCCTGGGGGCCCTACAAGCCAGGGTTCCTTCAGGAGATTCCCGGGCAGAACTACAACACTGTGATCCTTCGACAACAGTGGCGCAATTGCAGACTGGGCTTGAAATAAGCCATCTCTCAGTTCTTCACAGTTTGTCAATAGACAACAGGGTTCAGGTGAAAGAAAGAACTTATCATTTTTCATTTTCCGGGGTATCACTCACCCACTACAAAGAACATGTTTGAGGCAGCTGTGAGATGCAGAGAATCAGGCTCCAAACCAGCTGGCAGACCAGAAGGGGTGTTTTCTGGCTTGGCAAAGCTGACGTTAAGTAAATTGTTAGCGCTGGCTCCAGCAGTGATCAGCCTAGCTTTAGGCAATGGGAACTTAGGGTGGGGAATGAAGCCCTGATATATAGGTTTCACAGTCTTAAAGAGGTTTTTCCAGATGGCATTTTCCCCCCAAAAGGATGACTCTTTGAGAAGCTTTTATTGCATCATTGAGCAACAATTCTCCATGGGTCCCTCTCATTTCTGCCTGTCTTATGAGCAGAGACACTGGCTGCCCTTTGTTCTGTACAGTCTTTCTAAGAATGTTTGTAAGTGATCAGCTTGAAAGATACTATCTCCCTCCTGGGCAAAGTGCAGGCATCCTGACTGTCCAGTATAATGAAGATCGTGTCTGCCCCTGGAAAAAAAGGCCTGTGGGATTCCACGACCCATGATAAAAGATTTGAATTCCCTTGGCTCAGCATTCCCCTCTATTAAGGGAACCTGCTATGTATGCATGCCTTATCCCTTCTTCTCATGACCTCAGAATTGCAGTTGGGGCTTGCGGCTTGAGGAACTGGCACAAATGAATGCCAGTACTCTGGCTATGGCTAGTGCTGGAAATGAACTGTGCTTCCTCTCTGACCCAGGAGTCTTGTGTTTTCTACTAGCATCCATGAAACTGTGCTGGGCTAACTTGTCAGCTTGCAAGTAGAGTAAAATCTTTGAATCTTTGTAATTTTTGCTGTGTATGCGTTCTATGCTTGTTGAGATTGTGTCATAGCATACCAGTGATTTGTACGACTGAATGTGATTTTTTTATGTTTTATTTATTTTTTATTTATTTTTTTATATTTTATTGATTAAGCTATTACAGTTGTCCTATTACCCACCCTTTATTCCCCTCCGCCCTGCATACTGCATTGCCTCTCCACTTCCCCCACTTTAGTTCTTGTCCATGGGTCATACACATAAGTTCCCTGGCTTCTACGTTTCCTTTACTATTCTTAACCTCCCCCTGTCCGTTTTCTACCTACCGTTTATGCTACTTATTCTCTGTACTTTTTTCCCCTCTCTCCCCCTCCCACTACCCTGTTGATAACCCCCCATGTCTTATATAAATCCTTTTAACATTTCATATAATAAAGGCTGGGTGATGATGAACTCCTTGAACTTGACCGTATCTGGGAAGCACTTTATCTGCCCTTCCATTCTAAATGAAAGTTTTGCTGAATAGAGTAATCTTGGATGTAGGTCCTTGCCTTTCATGACTTGATAAACTTCTTTCCGGCCCCTTTTTGCCTGCAAGATCTCTTTTGAGAAATCAGCTGACAGTCTTATGGGAATTCCTTTGTAGATGATTGAGTCCTTTTCTCTTGCTGCTTGTAAGATTCTCTCCTTATTTTTGATCTTGGGTAATGTCATTATGATATGGCTTGGTGTGTTCCTCTTTGGGTCCAACTTCTTTGGGACTCTCTGAGCTTCCTAGACTTCCTGGAAGTCTATTTCCTCTGCCAGATTGGGGAAGTTCTCTTTCATTATTTGTTCAAATAAGTTTTCAATCCCTTGGTCTTCCTCTTCTCCTTCTGGCACCCCTGTAAGTTGGATGTTGGAACGTTTAGAGATGTCCTGGAGGTTCCTAAGCCTCTCCTCATTTTTTTGAATTCTTATTTCTTTTTTTAAAATTTTTTTTAATTTATTTACTTTTAGAGAGGGGGGAAGGGAGGGAGACAGAGAGGGAGAGAAACAGCAATGTATGGTTGCCTCTCACATGGCCCTCACTGGGGACCTGGCCCGCAACCCAGGCATGTGCCCTGACTGGAAATCAAACTGGGACCCTCTGGTTCCCAGCCCGCGCTCAATCTACTGAGCTACACCAGCCAGGGCTGAATTCTTGTTTCTTCATTCTTTTCTGGTCGAATGTTTTTTTCTTCCCGTGGTCCACACCATTGATTTGAGTCCCAGTTTCCTTCCCATCCCTACTGGTTCCCTGCACATTTCCTTTCATTTCCTTTAGTGTATCCTTCATTTTTTCATCTGATTTGTGTCCAAATTCAACCAATTCTGTGAGCATTCTGATTACCAATGTTTTGAACTGTGCATCTGATAGGTTGGCTATCTCTTCGTGGCTTAGTTGTATTTTTTCTGGAGTTTCTATCTGCTCTTTCATTTGGGCTATTTCTTCCCCCCTCTCGGTGTGCCTGTTAGTATGAGGGGGCGGAGCCTTAGGTGTTCACCAGGGCAGGGTATCCCACATCGTTGGGTCATGATGTTGTCTGTGGGAAAGGGGTCTGACAGAGCACAATGGCGCCTGCTCTGCTCGCTACCCACAAGCAAATTGGGCCCTTCTGTTGCTGATTTCCACATGAGCAGGCTTGTTCTAGGACCCTGTGTGTCTCTCCAACAAACTCCCCGGTGAGGCTGGGAGTTCCTCCTGCTGCCACCTCAACCCCCACAGGGGTTTTCATTTGGTGGTTTGAGGTTTTATTTCCCCTCGCTGGGCCCCTGAGCTGCATAGTCTGCTCCTCTCCTCAACTTTTTCTCCTGGTTTATCTGTGCGCAAATGCATGACCATCCCACTCCACTGGCCTGGGTCCCACTGCGTCCAGGTCCACCAGCTGCAGTCCCCCTCGGCCTGTTTCAGCATTGTGTGCCTGGCTTCACAAACCGCTGTCTGGCCACACGCCCTGTTCCACCCCACTTACTGGTCTGAATGAACGTGTCTTTAGCTCTTTGGTTGTCAGACTTCCATAAAGTTCTATTTTCTGTTAGTTCTGGTTTTTTTTTGTTTTTAAATTGTTGCTTTCCATCTTTTGGTTGTGCGAGGAGGCATAGCGTGTTTACCTACGCCTCCATCTTGGCCAGAGTCTGAATGCGATTCTTGACAGCACACACTAGGTATATGAATCAAAAATCTCTTTTCTTTCTGCTAGCTTTCTGGTCTATATCACTTTTGAGAGAACTTTTTATTTATGTTTAACAATTAAATAATTTTGCTAGAGTTTAAGATTTAGTATGACAATGTACCCATTATCATGGCTTTAAAAAAAAAAACACAATTATTTCCCTTCCCCAAGGTCCCCTGTGGCTTTCTCCTTTAATCCTCTCAAAAGAAGAACCCAACCTTTCCAAATTCCCTTCCTGGAAAGTAGTTCTGTATTTTCTTAGTTCCATCAATAGTAAGTAATTGAATGAGGCCTGTATATCCTACCAAAGGTCTGCCTGAATCAAATCTCATTTACTTCTGCAAAATCATTCCACTTTTCCATCCTAAAATGGGCGACCACTAATATTTATAGAAGATTTATTCTGGTCAGACACTGAAATGAGAGCTTCAAATGTATTCTCTTCCCTAATCCTTATAACAACTCTTTAAGATAGGTACTTTTATTATCATTTTCACACAGATTAAAAGAAAGAACAACTAAGGCTTAGAATAGCTACTGTGTGCAACCTAGTAAAACTAATAAATGGTAAAAATACAATGGGAACCCAAGTTGGCCTTCTTTTTCCCCATTTTTTATTTATTTATTTATTTATTTTTAATTCAAAAATCAATTACATTGACATACAATATTATATTAGTTACAGGTGTATGACATAGTGATTGGACATTTATATAATTTATGAAATGACCACCCCAATAAGTCTAATACCCATCTGCCAAGTCTGTCTTCTTAACCACCAGATCAAGCTGCCTGCTATAGAGGTCCTGCCCAATTGGTCTCCAAATAACATATTGAAGAAAGGAGGCTTCATTGAACTAAATTATGCTACCCACAAATATTCATTTTAGGTTTCAAAGCAGACCCAAAGTTAACTGCAATGAATTGAAGCTTCTGTATTCCTGACTGTCTACTGTGGAGAACCAAGAAGAAACAGGTATGTTCCTTGTTATCTTTTTGATAATGTTTTAAAATCAATATACAGGTCTTTTCCCTTACCAATGATAAATACTGAGTAATTATTCATCTTGGCTTGGTCAAATAGGGGCTATGTTGCTTACATAGTGATGATAATAGTAGTATGCTGTTTTCTCTTTGATTTATACCAGTGTCAGGTGTAAATGACCATGCAGTGGTCCATTAAGTCAGAATTATTTTTGTCTCTTTGTTTGCTTACTTGCACAAGCTTTGTTTTGCACAGTATTTCTTTACGTAATCCCTGTTAGATCTCTTAAGTGCCTTTCAATAAATGGTACGTTATTTGAAATTTTTATGTCATAATATTTATAAGCCATTATTTGAAACAAAAGGAAAGTCTTACCAAGGCATCTGAGATACTTCATGGTATTTTAAAAATAACAAGGTAAATTAAAAAATAAAGAACAAAGTGGGTCAAGTATGGGTCCAAACTCAGCTCCTTCATTTACTACTGGAACAATTTTGGTAAGTTTATTAATCTCTGTAAGTCTCAGTTTATTTTTAATTTGTAAAATGGGATAATATTAGCTAACCCATGGAGTTTTTGTGGAGATTAGAAATAATGTATGAAGATAACTAGAATATGGTAGGTACTAGAGAGTGATCACTGTTTTTAAGGTAATTACTATCATTATTCTTAATGTGTATGATTACTAGGTGGCAAATATGTGTGAGATAGTGTTCAAAACACTGAACATGGGCCTCATTTCATTTCATCCTGACAACATCCCAGTGAGGTAGGTGATCATATCCCCAGATCACACAGTATGTGGCAGACCTGGGATTTGAGTTCATTTCCATCTGACTCCATAGTCTCCACTCTTGATAACCACAATAACAAGGAAATTTTATCCAGATTCACATAGCTTGGCCATCGATATTTAACAAAGCACCACGGAATGTCTGTATGCAAATGTGGTGTCTGCGGATGAAAATATGCATGGAGACCTGCGTACTCTGACAGCCACATCACTAAGATGCAAAACTCTCACCACCGATTTCTTAGATCACCTTGCAAACATTCCCTATAAAGTAAATGCTTTATGTGGTTAATTAACTCAAGTTTGCTATTAAAATGATTAGATTCTGTTTGGAGGAGTGAATTTGAAGGAGTGCTGTCAAGGCCTAAACTGTCTGTTCACGTACTGGCGAAAGTAGTGGTGCTGCCCGGGGTGCGTGTGGTGTTTCTGTGAAGTCTCTGTGTTGCTAGAGATCTAAACAGATCTGTAGCAAGTCTTACTAGTGAAATAAAAATTATGAACATAATTCCCTTTTTCAAGCAAATTTAAATATTTCTCTGACTTTCTCCCTTCATAGAATGTAAATTAAGATTCTCTGGGTGCAAAAGAATATTCTTCTATAAGTAGATATTTCATACCAAGCATTTAATTCATAGAATTTCAAACTTTAACAAAGAATAGATTTGACCACAGACCGCTCTTAATCTGAACTTTGGTGGCTTCAGGATACCATTTTCTTCCCCCCACTCCAGTGCTGAAGACTGGCTTCCTTTAGGGCTTGTGATTACTGTATTTCTATGGCAACTGACTTAGCATTTTAGAGGACTCAGAAGAACCCTTCTGATATGTTAAAAGCACCAAGGAAGTCATTCAACTCACTTCCAGTTGACCTCCACCTCAATGTTTTCCCTCCATTCAACAGTTGCTTCAAGTAACTCTTTACTAGTTTCTGAAAACACATCATAGTTTCTTGTTTGATTTTGTTCCCTTTTCTTAGAATGTCCTCTCTCTTCTTTTCTCCTATTGAAATCCTATCTACTCTTCCAGGAGAGTTACATAGTCATATATGCTGCAGGCCCATCCACTGGTATAT